>VCJN01001596.1:0-231811 GCA_006384855.1 Tetraselmis striata
GTGGGAATAGTTCGGGCAAACGCCTATTGTGCGCTTTATATTCACCCGCGCGACAACACGACCATTTGTGGGCGCCCTTATAAAACGCGAAATCAGTACATGATGCGTTGGCGCTAGAAAATTGTGGGTTGCGCAAACCGTCCAAACCTATGGAAATCGCGGCACTCGTCGCCCCAAACTCGGTGAATACGGCCCTTGGCATAAGTTGCACACACCGTGCGTGTAGGCCACTGAAAGCATGTTGCTATAGGCACGACGTGACACCCCAACGACAAGTTGGCCACTGTGGGGAGCAATTTTGGGGTGAAAATGCTGATGTTTCTGTGGCGAACGCACGTAGGAGAAGCGCTCGATGCCCCCCTTGGCGTAGGGCAATGCTCTAGTATGGGGGCGCGTGGTGGAATGCCAGTTGCACCGTTTCGTGGGCGGGGTGGCGCGGTAGGGGCGTAGACTTTAATTAATATGAAATTCCTTGAAAAATGCTGTCTAAAATGGCATTTTGGCTGGTAGATTTGTGTATCGCTAGGAGGCGGCACATGCCAAGTGTTGGTGATCCGTGGTCATCCACACACATAACGCTCTCGCGCAACCGAGTATGTGGCTTAGACACGCACTTGGCGCAAAGCCACGCGCCCGACATGGGTGGGCACATGAGGCAGTGAGGGGCGACTTGGATGATCATCTTTGGGGATTTTCCGGGGCCCCAAACATTAGATTTTTGGATTTTGGAAGATTGGTTTCGACGTAAATTTGAACGAGAAATTGCGTGGTATTTTTAAAAAGTTTTTCTGAGCAAACCCTGAGAAATTATAGCGTTCTAAAGCCAAAAAGGTGTTGCTGAGCGTGGCCAACACTTATGCCATGGCAGTACCGCAACGCGACATGTACTAGCCGCCGCCCACACGGCTGCACCTCAACCAAATGCACCCGAGCCCCTCGCCAATGTGTTTCCTCACGCGTTCATGGCCATCCCGCCGTTTGGTTGTCTATTCACGCGCGTCGGCGTGTGCGTAATACCAACCATGGTTTTTGTGCAATTGCAGGCGACGCCCCTCCACGCACCAAGTGCGGCGTGACACACTAGTCAAAGGTCTTTAAGCTTCGGTTTGAGCCACTCGTCATGCAGATCTTATAAAACCCTCTGAGATTCCAGGGTTTCATCTCATATACCCTACATTCAGGTACCCTAGACTTCTGAAGTCTTGAGACTGCCGAAAAGGGACCCCAAACTTATGTGGAGAGGTGTAGTATTGCCTGCCGCGGGTATCCAGCATTGTCACAGTGCAAAATACGGCTCATTCTAAATCATAGCTCTACCCCTACCAGCAGCAATCTCTATGGGTACCTGTACCGCTGTAATCATCGTTAGCGGTACCGGCCGTCTATGGGAAGGTACTGGTGTTAATTACAAAAAGACCAAGAGAACATTTCCACCGCGAAAAGGAGATAGATCAACTGAAGCCGCTTTTCCTAAGAGCGGCTCGCAGCCCACAAGGGTCTTCCGAGTTAATTTCCTGGTTTAGCTCCCCCCCCTCCTCTGATTTTGCGGCTTGCGCACTTTGTTTGTCGGGGAACTCCAGTGCTGTGTAAAATACTGCCATGGGACATTTAAGCCTGTTTCCCTATGTTAATGCATCCTGCGCATTGTTGCAAAGCAAGTGTTGTAGTAGAACATCCGTGCAATGAGAACAGACCATATATAGTGCAAAACATGTAAACCAAAATTACAGGTTGTTGTGGCCACGCCACTTACCCTCCCGGCCTCTCAGCCTACCGTCTACTTGTTGCTCGCTGTTTGTTGTCACTGCTCGCTGTCACTCTGACCTTGCCTTCGGTATGGGCATGGTTGGACGATACCTCTATCCCGGATTGTGGCGCCCTATATAGTCGATAATGGCATTGTACAGGTGGCGGTCCGCATGCATGCGGGTCGTGCGGTAATACGTAATCTTGTTCGGCAACGAGGTTCGCTAACCGGCCGTCGACATCAAACGGTTGAACGCGTTGTTCCGGCTGCGGGCCGTTGCGGCCTTTGCCTCATCCGACGGAGCCTCTGTCGATATCACGTTGAACAGGAAGTCCTCAAAGCTAAGCTGCAACACATACGGCTTCGCACGACACGGTGTGGACTAAGTTGTTGCATTTCTCAACGATGGATACTCCGTCTGCGCCTACAATAATAACCGTACGCTTTTTCGAGCTGGAACGTGTCAAGAGATAGTGTGCCTTCACGCAGCCGAGCCTAACCTCGTCAGCGGACTGAACCATCTTGACGTGTTCGTGCTTCTTCAGAAGTTTCAGGCAACGCTTGAGCAAATCGATCGGGGTGTGGAAGCTGAGCCAATCAGGGATCGGGGCAAGCACGGCAGCCTAGTTGCCGAGAGGGGCGTCGTCCCGCCACTCTACTAAGGCGTTGATCATGCGGACTCGTGGCAGCTTTGGGGGGCGCCGAGATGGCCCCGCCTCGTCCTCGCCGCTGTCCTCCATCGCGGGGCGGGGAGGGTGCGTAGGGCTGTTGGGTGGTGGATATGGTGGGAGTGACGGCGCCGGCTGCGGGCCGCACAGTTTAAAGTAGCGCGCGTGGCAGCGAGGGCGCGTGCGGTCGCGCGCTGACTCATCTGCGGTTGTGAGCTCGCGCTTTATGTACTGCTTCGTTCCCCAAAAAAGTTCCATGAATGGAAAATAGTCCCCCCCCCCCCCCCCCCCCCCGATTTTTCCGGGAAATCGACAGCTAAACTAGAAAATCAGTTCGGAAGGGCCTGACGTAGGTACTTGCACTGTAATGTGGTACCGTAGTGCGGGTAATTGCAGAACATACTTGGGAGAAAAGCTAGAAGGGTGGCAAAACACGCGGCTAGGCGGGCAGGCCCGTCATTTCAAGTTTTGCCGCCTACGCGCTATAATAACAATATCATAAGAACCCGCACCTACGCGCAATATTAACAATAATGTAAGAGCCCGTATTATCATAATAGCCCTTATTAAATCATCGGGCGGCTTGCATGCAAGCTACATGCAAACATTCGCGCTGCCTATTGTAGTTTCATCTATGTTACTGTGATCTCATTTAGCAGCCAAAAAATATTAAATCATCGGGCGGCTTGCATACAAGCTACTTGCAAACATTCGCGCTGCCTATTGTAGTTTCGTCTATGTTTGATCTCATTTAGCAGCCAAAGCTGTAGCATGTCCTTACTCGCATCAGCACTAGCGTTCTTACCACGACCGCGTCGGCACCCGCGCGCATAGGCCGCCAGAGGTATACCTGCAGGCATTTTAGGGTTTCTGTGAGGGTTAAAGGCAAGGCGTTAATAAATTGATAGAGGGAAAACAATGCAGCATTTACCAAACATAACACATTGCAAACGTGTTATGCTGATGGTTGTGCGTTGTTACATTTGTTGCCGATTGAAGCATCATCATATTAACTATTAGCTCTATATATATGATGAAATAGCAGCATCTGCTGGAGGTGCTGGCGGTGTAACGGGCGCTCCCCGCCCCTGCGCAGAGAGCCTATCATTAGCCTCAATGGCTTCAATCAACACATATCCTCAAACTGTTTGACACATAATCATGGTCACAGTTCTCAAGCAAACACATATTCACGTAGCCGAACCGGAAATCGGGAGCTTTACCACATTCTCATACTTGAGCGAAGCATGATCCTTACCTGCCAGGCACTTGCTTGCTGTGAACATAGCAACTGCTCGTACCTGCGTACCACGCGCATGTCGGGTACGCAGGTACGAGCAGTTGTCGGTGGAGCATACTGCTTGCTGCACCAATACCTGCAGCAAGCAGTACGATTACACGTAAACTGTGGACCAACGACTGGCGGTAAAAGGGGGAAGCAGACCGGCTAAAAGCAGGCAGGCAGGCTCATAATAGGCTCACACAAATATACCATGGGTACTCTAATACCCGATGATAATAACCAGGCACAAAAACCAGGATGTCGAGCTGCACAAAACAGTTATGATGAGCGGTATTGGCGCAATACTATGGTGTTCCGGCGATGAATGAATGGCGTTCAACTGCAACCTTGCAGAGTTACTTGTGATGTGACATATATTTCATTCATTGGTGTATTCGGATGAGATGCTCCTCCTCAAAAGAAGACGCCGGCCATTGCTATCTGGGAAAAATGCAATATCGTGCCCAAACATATGAACCATCTAACACATAGCCATATAGTCATTCTCGTCTGCTTGGAAATTGTTGCTGCGATGCCGAGACTCGGATCATAAACCAAACCCAGTAGTCCATTTCCTAAGAAGACAGCAGCGGAGGTGGCAAATCAACCACAGCTTTGCAAATTAGCATGGTTAGTCTGTCTACGGTACTCTGGCAACGCTGTCAGCAGCCCATACCCTCGCACCTCCCATGTGTGGTATGTATATTGAATGTTGCTGCAAGTGCTTCGCAAATTACTGCCGCATGCTCCGGGCTGCATGCTGCGGAATCTTACTTCGACTATACGGGGTGACTTTACAGAGTGTGCAAAGCTCAGGTTTCTTGCACATCCGCAAGGCTTGCACCCTGAGCGCATCACTTGCACAATGGTACAGGAGCCTGACAGCATTACGGTAGGCTATTATTATGACTGAAAGAATTGGGGAGATGCCGCTGACATCCTGGCGCCGCATCCCACTCAGCGCATGCGCTGGCACAAGCACGGGATGGCGGCTATATTGAGGGAAGGTTCAAGCGCCCGTGTACGTGGGGGGCTTGCCGCACGGCCTGGGCCGGTGAGAGGAGCAATGACTAGCCAGCTGTCAGGAGCTCAGATGACTGTGCAGTTCTTGCCGCTTCCTGCGCTGGCACGCAGGAAGGCGTACTCCTCGCGGGCTGCGTCAAACTCCGCAAACTCGATGTCGCTGTCCTCCGGGTTGAGACGGATCTTGCGTTTGTTGACCGTGATGGCATACAGGAAGATGCCAAGGAATACGCTGACCTGCGTCACGCCAGAGAATATGCTAATGTGGTCCATCTTGTTCTCGCTGATCTTGCGGTAGAGCCAGTTGAAGCAGTAGAACATGCGGTAGCTGAACATGAGGGCGAGCCACACCACAACATAGTGCTGACCGTTCTGCTTTTTGTAAATCAGCCAGCCCTGGGGGAAAATAGCGAAGAGCTCCAGACCCTGGCTGATGATCCAGAACAGCTCCAAGACAAGATAGTGATTCCACATGTCGAGC
This sequence comes from Tetraselmis striata, assembly GCA_006384855.1. NCBI lineage: Eukaryota > Viridiplantae > Chlorophyta > Chlorodendrophyceae > Chlorodendrales > Chlorodendraceae > Tetraselmis > Tetraselmis striata. The sequence continues at coordinate 5,202 of VCJN01001596.1, forward strand.
AGATAGCTGTTGGTTAAGATGCCACAGACACCGTAGAGGACGGCGGGGCACGCCACCCAGTACCACCGCTTGGTGTCAGTCTCCTCTGGCCAGGTATCGCCGGTGTAGAATCGGATCACAATAACGGTGGCCGTGGTGATCGAGATGTAGAGCACTTTGAACACCGAGTTGTGAACCGACACGGGGCCGCCCATCTCGAGAAGGTCGAGGTAGCGCATCAAGTAGACCATGAGGTACAACTCCTGAGCGCGGAGCGACACGGTGCGCGCGTTTCGCGTCTTCAGCAGCCCCCCCAGCAGTGTGATTATGGCTGCGAGATGCAGGTAGTCACCCGTGATGCGAAAGAAGTTGAAACTACCCATGGTGGCGCTGCCTTTGTGGCGTCGGTCGACCTTCAGCGGAGGAGAGCTTCGCAGCGGTCGGCCGTGTGCGATAAGCCTCGGAGGAGCCGCTCGCTACTGTATGTACGCCGGGCGCCGCAGTGCGCTGTCACCGCAGCTTTATCTGCGCCAACGAGTACCGCACACTAGACGGGTAGTGTTTCGTGTCTCGGGCCGCTTGCAGTGCAGGGTAGCTCTGGCTGCAGTGCTGCCGTTCTGGGCGGTGTCACGGCGTGCGTGATCGAAAATCAGCGTCGCTAAGAGTACTGTCAAGGAACAGCTGCCGCGCCGTCGACGCCAGCAGGTTTGGGTATCCTCGTGCTAGTTCGTTCAGGTTCCGAGAGCGAGCGTGGTGATAGGCTGGGCGACGGCTGCAGATGAGGGCAACGAGTTTGCTCGACACAGGCGACGCCGTGGCATGTCCGTTGTGATCGGTATGGGACGGACGAGTGCAGGGCGAAGTGATGACTGCGCTGGCTAGCTTACCCGGGCTTGGCTTCCCGCGGCGCATATGGGCACCGGAACGACAGTAGACGATATGAGGGTGTGGTGACTTTCTGGTTACGGTACTGGTACGGGTTGGCTGATATGGCATTGTGATGTAGCGCAGGGCATGTATTTTCCGCAGATATACAACAATATCTCGTTCTAATTAATCGGCAAGAATACGGGCGGGTGACTACGATATATTATAAGGTATCCTTCACTCCCCGTACCACAAGATATCCGTGAAAATCTGGTAAGACACTGGTACGGGTTGTGTGATAACGTAGTATTTCAGGGAATAATATGATCTATACTGCCCGGCTACGCGCGTAGTTACTACGATCTAGTTCGGGTGTACGGGTTGTCACGGACCCGTTGACTACGACAACGCCCGCCGCTGATGCTGCTGCTCATCCATCATCCGTCAGCAGGCGCGGGCGCGGCGCGGCGGAAAGGTTTTACTTGTATCGGTTACATGAGCTAGCTGCAAAAGGCAATAGAAAACGTCCACTACAGCAGTTGCGAGGTGGAAGCACCACCAGGAGAGGGTGCTTCCACCTCGCACCGCACAGTGCGTAGTATCGCACGCTTGGCTGCGGATCGGGGCGCCCTCTCATCGCGGGGCACTCGGTGCATCACCCGGGCTCACCAGGAGGCCTTGCTCGCAAGAGATTTCCTCGCGGTCCTGAGCTTGGTGGCCGCTCGAGAGCGCGCTCGCTGCCTCATCAGACGGCGCAGATTCGTCTGCCATCCCGTTGCTGAAGCTGCACAGCACGTCCGAGGATCACCCACACACACACGTGCACGCGTGGCCCGGACTCAGAACCGCGTGCGCATCACTCATCCATCCCGCATAATGCGGTATGCGGGCCGCTTTTAGGCGGCTTGCTGTGTTGTTTTTCTAATTCTGGGGAACTGCCCTTTTTGTAATTCACAACCAGAAGAGGGTGCGGAATGGGCACGGGCAAACGCATCAGACTTTGCCGTCTGCATTCCGGCCAGGTATTACTGGTGTGAATTACAAAAAGGGCAGTAACAAACCCACCTACTACTAAAAGTAGTAGTAAGAATCAAGCCGCCGTAAGAAAAAAGCGGCCCGAATCCCGTTTGAGGCGGGATGGATGAGTGATGCGAACACGGTTCAGAGTCCGGGACACGCGTGCACGTGTGTGTGTGGGTGATCCTCGGACGTGCTGTGCAGCTTCAGCAACGGGATGGCAGACGAATCTGCGCCGTCTGATGAGGCAGCGAGCGCGCTCTCGAGCGGCCGCCAAGCTCAGGACCCCGAGGAAAAATCTTGCGAGGAAGGCCTCCTGGCCAAGTATTACTACCCTGTACTAATTACATGAGCTAGCAGCAGAACGCGATATCAGGAAATCACCAAAAAAAGGACAATTACTACCCTGTACTTGATTGATTACATGTGCTAGCTGCAAAATTCAAGAAATCCATGCAGAAATCCAGAAGAAAATCCAGCTACGGGCCACAAGAGGCGGGAACCCCCATGACAGCCACCGATCAGGCATCGCCACCAGCCAGCCGCCGCTCCACGCGGTAGGGACGCTCTCCCCAGCACACAATCCCGGGCCACTCCAATAGCGGCACTAGGCCGAATGTGATGTGAAGGCGCCGACAGGAAAGGGGCTTCGAAGTAGAGGTCTCGCAGCAAGGAGCGGAAGTGGGGGGGTCCAACCCAGAACGGGGCGCCACGGGCGTGCAACAGACCCAGCGCCAAATCCGCCGCCTGTACGTACTACCCTGTACTGGTGTGAGTTAGCGACTACTACTGATACGAGTAAGGGTACGCGCGGAGTACGAGTACGGGTACGCACCCTGTCTTCTCCGACACCGTCTTCAGGGTTTGATCAGGTCTTTCGGGTCGTGGGTTCGTCGTGGCGTCAGCGGCAGCCGCGCGCCGCCGAGGCTGACTATCCACCGCCGCCAGCATCAGCAAGTGGGCCTCGCGACCTGTGTTCGACCCTTGCGCAGGATCGCAGGTTGAGTCCGAATCTCCGGCCGGAACCGATACGGCTCCAGAGAGGAACACCCACCCACCGGTCGATAGATACCGGTGGACAGCGCCGCTGCCGCGTGCATACATATCCTTCTGGTCGGGTGCGGCGCGATGACGGTCCTCAAGGAATTGACGGCGCTGGCCAATGGGCTGGAGTATTCTGTCCACGGTGCGGCGCGCCTAAAGCAGGGCCCGCGCAGCATTTGTGTCTCCTGCCTTACCTGATATATCAGTGCGCTCCGTGCGCCGGCCCCTTTGATTGTTGCTGCACCACCCAGACATGCCCAAACGAGTGGCCCAGGAGGTGGCGCACGTGTTCCCATCCATCGACCTGGAGGGGGTGCTGGTCATTCCCACCTGCCAGCGTTCCGTTGTCGACCTCGTCCAAATGGGAGAGGCCATCGAAACAGAGAAAGACCGGCTGCTGGAGCGGGTGGGAATACCCCCCCCCCCGCCCCCCCCCCCGCTGCACTGCTTGAATTAGTTGCACACTTACCTTTGCCGCGGTGAGCCAAAGCTGCATCATGCTAAACGCCTTGGACATGGCACTGGCAGTTTGCAGAGTGGGCAAAGGCGGTTTGCGAAAAACTGAACTCTGCAGGCTACTGGGCGGACTACATCGACCCATGCTCGGGTCTGCCGGTGCGATGCGCACCGCGACCGATTGCGTGAGCGGGACTGATCTGGCTGCATGCTAGCAGCTTGGTCGCCCTGTCCCCCGCTGACTGAGGGAGGGCATGCTTCCTTGCCCGCCGAGTTCAGATGATCCACGGCGGGCAGAATGTTTACTCAGAGGTCGATGGCATGACTGCCCTACTTGGGTACAAAACGCAGAATGCTGGCTGCTGCAAGGTGATTATGCCCCTGCTCACCTTGTAAAGAGCTCGCCTGGTTGAATTCCTGATCAAATGTTGAGATGTCATGGGAAAGCTCTAATTATGTACTCGGAGATGCACACACTACATTAGAGTTGCAGACACTACTGATATTCGCTGGTAACGTTTGTGTGGTCCCACACCATAGATTTTGCTGCATCCCAACTGGGGTAGCTCGGTATACCCTGCCAGTTTCTTCACCAAAGCGCCGCTGGAGAAGCTTGAGGAGGCCATTGCCACTGCGGCAGTCCCGGAGTGAGAGGCGTAATTCACACTATCAGCCTCTCTTGGTTGCTAGGCACAGGCATGGCATGGAGACAGTGAATCAAACTGCAGCATGCCCAAAGCAGAGCCTTGGAGGAGGAAACAACCTTTGCCACTAACCGCAGCTCATGTTTGGTGCTGCTAAGGTTCCGCTTTATCGCCCTGCCGCAGCATCATGCCATGAGGGAAACCTTTTTAATTTGCCTCGGGATTTATTTCTACAGGAAAGCAGCAATAAGCTACCAACATGCTCTGTAATTCGAATGCATTTTTCCACCCGCATTGGCACCGCAGGCATTTGTCCGAGGTCCTATACTCCCAAATACACGGTAGTGCCTTAATACATTTGGGAGTGTTGGATAGAAAGAGAAGATTATAGAATTCATCATCATTTTGATCGTGATTCTTCAGAATCTACCACATGTATCGTGATTTGTGCAAGGATGACACGTAGATGACACGGTGGAGTTTTTTTTTTTACCACCATGCAGGGCGCGCAGCTGCAGACGGGCCGGAAGACTGCCGAGCTGAAATTAGAACTGATGGAATGAGCAAATTGAAACTACCGATGTCCAGGGAGCAGGTGATCCAGCTGCTGCAAATTGACTCTGTAATCAAGGGTTAGTATAGTGTGTAAAAGAAACGTAGTATGTATGCAAAGCCGTTACCGGGTGTCAAGAAAGTGCTGCGCTTGCGCCCAGGGGCTTTACTGTGTAGCTTAGATGGCCGGAGCCTGCGCCATCTCGGCATCCATGCCATTGATGATGGCCTGAGCGCGCTCGTGGTCGGATGGCTCCGCCGGTGACATCTCCTCTGCCTGCCGGTTGGTGACGCGAATGCGGCCTTTGGGGATGGGGCTCATGTAGGTGGAGCAGCCGCCGTCGGAGAAAGGGGTCGCACAAAACAGGTTCTTTGTGCGTGGGGTCATCGTCGGGTCGCGCATGGGCGACACAAACACCTTGAAGTCCGGCACCACCTGCGCCTTCCGTGGGCTCTCCGGCACTGCATACGCGCCGGGCATTGGCGCGCGGAAGGTGAAGCTGCTGGACGCTGGGTGCGTGTTGATATCTGTGGAGCAGCGCCGCAACGGGGAGGAGGGGATGCGCTGGTGCAAGGACCGCAAAGTCGGCGTGCCTGGCGTTCGCGACGCACTCACGCCCGGCATCGAGGCACCCGGGGTGCTGGGGCTGCCAGCAGATTCGCCGGGATTCATCTTGATGAGCAGGTCCTTGACGTGCTGCACAAATATCTTGTTGTAGAACTGGATGATGTCGCCCGTGTCCACGGGCTTCAGGGTGCCGTCGCCCGAGAAGCGCAGCACCACCGAACGGAAAATATCCTGCCGTGCGGAGCCGGTGGGGCCCGCTGTGGGACCGCTCAGCTGGCGGTAGTGGGTGGTCACCTCCTTGAAGGTGATACTGTCCAGGCGGTGCACCTTGCAGACGCCATAGACAGCAGAGAGCAGGATCTGGTCCAAGTGGCGGCCATACAGCAGGTGCGTCTCCTCCAGCAGAACGTGCCGCACCACGGAGTAAACCTTGCTGAGGAGGTCGGCATGGTCGTGCGGCGAAAAATCCATTGTCTCACAGAGCGCCGCCAACCGGTGCGCGGCCAGCATGTTGGCCTTCTTGAACAAGTCGCGCACAAGTTGCAGCACTGGGGTGTCGCGCCCTGACGGAAGCGCTGTCATCACCGCGTTGCCAATGAAGCGCGGCACAGACGGCTGCGGCGCAGCCGGTGCGGCTTCGCCTGACTCGAGCTTTATCTTCTTCTTCATAGGCGACGCAAACACATGGAAAGCAGACTTGGACTGCGGCGTGGTGGCGGCGGAGGGTGTGCCGGTGGGCGGAAGTGCAGCCGCGCGGGGCGTGGGGTGCCGCGGCGGGGTGGCCGCAGGCGCAAAGCGTGGGCTCATGGGCGGCTTCGCTGATGTAAAAGCGGATGCCTCCGGCTTTTTGGTGATGACGGGACGCAGGCCCGGCGGTGTCCCCAGGACATCTGGCAGCTTGGCAGGACTGGGGCTGCTTGCAGGGGTAGACAAGCTGCCTGACCCTGAGCTGGTGCCAGCACCGCTGCTGTCTTCGTCAAAGTTGAGCGTGCGCTTGCGGGCCGGCTTGGCCGCCGGCGGGTTGCGTGCCGCTTCCTCGAGCTGCATCTTGGCCATCGTGAGCGTGGGGAACAGGCTGCTGCCAGGCGCCCACGCCAGCGCTTCCACCACCTGCTCCTCCATTGACACCAGGTGGCGCAGGATGTCCGATGGCAGCGTCGGCTCGTGCTGCACAAAGCAGTTGATGATCTTGAACATGTCGAACGCCTTGAGTCCCAGCCGGGCAAGCATGTCGGGGAAGGGCGACGTGATCATCTTGTATGCCGACACCACCACCTCAAACGCGCACGCCAGCAGGCATCGGTGGAACGAGCGCGACCCGAGCAGGGTGGCCAGGTTCGGCGCCCGGCTGCGGCGCTCCTCTGCTGCCAGCACATTGCCCAGCACACGGTAGTACACCTTCACCGCCTCACCGCGGCGCTCCGCGAGCGAGTCGGTTGCGCCAGGCTCTGTGGGCGTCGGGAATGCCACTGCCGCAAGCTCTGCCACGCGCGCCGTTATCTCTGGTGTGCGATCATGCTCGCAGGAGCGGAAGTGGCGCAGCAGCGCCTCTGTCGGCTCTGCTGGAGTGACGGCCGCGAGGTTTTTCAGCCATACGGTGGATGACAGCGCGCCGCTGACGCCGCTGCCCCCACTGGCGGGCGGCTCAAGGCCAGGCCGGCTTGCGTGGAAGGGCGACGATGGCCCGGGGTGCGTGAGCCCAGTGCGCAGAGGTGACGGCATCGCAAAGGAGCTGTTGGCATAGGCACTGGACTGCGAGGGCCGCCAGTGGGAGATGCGGGGCGTCATGCGCAGCGGGCTGGCTGTCACCGAGTTGCCTGCCATGTCCAGGAACGCTGTCTCGCTGTATAGCGCACCGGCGGCGGCGTTGGCAGCGGCATAGGCGGTCTCGAGGTTGGTCATGGCCGCAGTGCGCGCGGCGGCGCTGTCGAGCAGGCCCGCGAAGTAGGGGCAGCCGGGCACAATGGCGGCCGCCTCCGGGTGCTCGCTCGGCTCGTGACCGCAGTGTGACATGACGCCAACCAGCACGGGCGTGAAGGCCTTGCTCAGGGCTTGCACGTCCGCCGGCATCGCGCCAGTGGTCGTGGCGAGGGAGGCGACGGTGTCGACGCGGCCATCGTCGGCGACCACCGGCATGGCCAGGTTGTCAGTCAACTGCACGCGCCGCTTGCGAGCCGGCATGTGAACCATCAGCACGTTGAACACCGCCACAAGCAGGTTAAAGCAGGTGACGAGGTCGGGATGGCCGGACAGCAGCTTCGCCTTGGCCACCAGGTACAGGAGCCAGCCGAAGCGGAAGTTGGGGTCGTTGTTGGGGTGGTTCGGTGTAGCGATCTCGAACTTGGACGCAAACATATCCTGTTGCCAAGCGCCCCAGGAATCAGTGCCGTGGCGTGAGGGCAAGCAAGTTGAGTACAGTGCTAAATGTTTAGCAACTTGTCCATCTGGCACGATTCATATCAATTCATATGTACCCATATGGTGGTCACCAGATATGGGGCACCACCAGTGCAGGTATAAACGCGTAGGTAAAATCCCGCTACGAATAAAGAACGTACCAAAGGATGCATACGCGTACAAAGGATTTAAGGAACCACGGGATTTTTCCTCGCGTTTAGACCCGCCCTGGTGGTTTGCGCACGAGGGTTTTTTTTTAATGAGCACGGATTATATTGGACTACACAGTCGCTAAAAATGCTGTCGATGGCAAAGTACTATAAAATGGCGTAAGAATTATTAATTTAGGACCACTACTCTTAAACAGTACATTAATTATTAGTATGATCCAACTTCGGATCATATCTGTTCTATTTCTAATATTAGAAATAGAACCATCGCCCTGCTACGACAGCGCATATTGGGGACGGTCACCAATAAGGATTAGTAGTCGCTGAATTAGCAAAATTACCCCAAAATCACACGTCGTTCGAATTAATGGCCACCACCGAGCGCGAGCAGGGAAGGGCGGCGCGCGGGGGGGCGGGGGGGGGGGGGGGGGGGGCACCTGGTAGCGCTTCATCAAGGTGGTCGTGTACACGAAGCTCAGCTGCAGCTCGCGCACCTCCAGCTTGGTCGTCACCGCCTCCGGCTCCTCCCCTAGTTCCTTGGCCAGCACCGGCAGCAGCACGCCGACCATCTGCCGGACTTCTTTGAAAAACTCCACCAGCCTGCGACGCCGAAGGTCCCGTAAGCGTCAACTAAGCCGACTCCCCTTCCCTCCCTCCTCCGCTTTCCCCGCGACCCAATCCAACTGTCAAGCAATTGAGGGCGATGGGTTGCTGACGGGGAAGGAAAGGGCTCACGTAAATCCGCAGTGCGCGAGAAGGCGCTCCAGCCTGAGCTGTCGTCGTCCACCCTTGCGCTCACCAAGGGGCAATCGTGGCTGCAGCCGCGATGCCAAGAAGACGAAACAGCACCACAGCAATTCCTTCGGGGAAGACTGTGGGGCGAGGGTTAAGGTGGCGATAGGTGAGCGAAAGGTCCTGGGCCGAAAAGGAGTGTCTCCCGAAGGGGCGGGGGGGGGGGGGGGGGGGGGGGGGGGGGACGGCAAATCATCGATAGGCGAGTTTGGAACGCGGCGGCGACAAACGCGGCCTGGGGAGGGCGCTTTCTTGGCTGGCCAACAACGGCGTTAATGTACTGCGATGCGATTTTGGCGCGCAGCAGCAGGGTGAGGTAATTTCAGGATGCTGGCCGGGGGCGACGACAGCCTGGCCGTACGTACCCTGGGGGAGATGCGGCACACGGTGGGTAGCTCCGCCAGCGACTTTCCCGCGGCTTCGATGATCCATATTACGTCCGCGCTGAGCCCGTCGCAGCTGGGTTTCACCTCGGGGTCGGACATCCAGGAGTCGAAGCCGTGCATCAGCGACTGCGGCTGGAAGCCGCCGCGCTCGGCAAATCCCGCGGCGCCGTTCCCCACCGAGAAGTAGGTCCCTCCACCCCCGCGCGCTGCCGGCGGGGTGACGCATGCCACCGATGACATAAAGGCCTGGCTGTGGGTGTTGCTCAGCTGGGAGGATTAGCTTGTCCCCGAGCGACGGCGCGGGTGCGGAGCCAGGTTGTGGGCGCCAGGGTGCGTGCGGGAGGTGGTTTGGTTGGTTGGCCAGTTCTATATCCTTAAGTACCCGCGGCCAGCCACCAGGGGAATATCAATAATTAGCTGCGCGCCGACGACGCGGCGGTGCAGCCTCTGCTGCTGAAGCTCCTGTTGCGATGTAAAGATACTACGGTGCAACTCCGTAGTATGTAAGGCCCATATACGACTTGCTGGCGAGCAACGGCCGGAATATTTTACTGGTTTACCGGGTTTGAACTCCCGCCCTTTTTGCTTTTCAATGATGCGCCGAGGTGCTGACAGGTCGAAGCCACCAGGAATTGCTCCGGCCCGCGGAGGCACCAGGCCACGTCGAACGAGAACGCGACAGGAAGCAATAATGAGATCGTCTGCTGGGCTTTGGGTTTGGTGCGGACACGCTGCTTGGTGGCCGCGCCGAGTGCCGCCTGTCGGCCTGTGCTTCCGTCGAGTTTCGGCAGGGAAGACCGGAACGAAAAGTGCTGTCGGAGCAATACCTGTTGGAGTTTGTTGTATTGTAATTTTCAGTCGGATTGTCAGAGCAGTACGAGTACAGGTTTCATCAGTACAGGTAGCACCGCGCCTGCAAGACCGGCGGTAGCCGCCGCCCGGTTCTATCTATAGGCTGCTGCTGCGCAGCTGCTGCCCGCCGGCCACGGACGTACTGGGATACGTACCAGTACAGTATTCGCGCTCATGAACCTCCCGGCACCTGGATACGCCCACTGGAGTGTACAACACGACGCTATCGCAGACGCCTTCCGCGATCACTGTGTTCACGACCTGCGTATCGCTATACGCCGGGCGGTAGATGACATGTTCCAGTAGGCAGTGCCTCTCGGCAACACCGTACCCATGGATGAACTCAAGGACATGCTGCCGGACGTAGAGCTCTGCCTAGCGGCATTCAACGTCGTGACCGCGAGCTATGATCCCCGGAGCTTGAGGTCCACGTTGTTGGAGCTCAAGACTACGCGGTACGGGGTCAAGTACACTGCGGTGCCCCGACCGGGCCGCCACGGCAGTGGATATATTTAAGCGCTCCCTGTTGGACGACATACAGCGGGGGTTGGCAGTGCGAGATGCGGCGTGGCACAACACGGAGCCGGGATAGCAGGGCCCTCTTCGAAACATCATGGATATGTCTGACGAGTACACATGCATGGTCTTCGGCACAGTGGATGAGGACGGTGAGCAAGGGGGTGGCTGCGCCGCAATACTGTGCGTACCGTGGTTGTGTCGCAAGCTTGGCTGCGGATCGGGGCACCCTCTCATCGCGGGGCACTCGGTGCATCAGCACCCGGGCTCACCTGGAGGCCTTACTCGCAAGAGATTTCCTCGGGGTCGTGAGCTTGGTGGCGGCTCGAAAGCGTGCTGGCTCGCTGCCTCATCAAACAGCGCAGATTCGTCCGCCATCCCGTTGCCGAAACTGCACAGCACGTCCGGGGAACCGATCACCCTCGCACACATTCAGGATACACGCGAGGCCCGGACTCGGGACCGTGCGTGCATCACTCATCCATCCCGCCTGGTGCGGGGTGCGGGCCGCCTTAGGCGGCTTGCTATGTTGATCTATTGGTATAGCCCCGATTACTACTGTACTGCTTTTAGAATTAAGTAAATTTACGTGAGCTAGCTGATCTTAGCAGTAAGTAATTGGATTTGTAGAGACGCTGCAAGGGTTTCACTGGTGCCAGTCCTGTCCCGGGGGCGGGAAAAAAATGGATTTGTTCATTCCCGCCCTTTTTGTAACTCGCACCATTACCAGTACGGTGTATGTAAGGATATGTACCACACAAATCCCCATGTGGGTACCCAGTGCCTGGTGCGTTTTGCGCGCGGTATCCTTACAGCAGTGTAGGTGTATTTGTTACTGCATTTATTACATAAGGGCTTTCACAAAAGCGCACTACAAACAGAACTAACTTCAACTGTGAAAGGTTGCCAACAAAAGAGAGACATAAGCCTGAAACCAAGGTCGAGCAGGAGGACAGGGAGCCAAGAACCAAGAAGGAGCCAAGGGAACCACGAAGTCACTTAGCTGCCAGGGACCAAAGGGACCCCCGCCCCGGGGTAGGCTATCAGCCGCGGCGAGGACGCTTGCAGCCAATGACCCGGGTCATAGCAACACATGCCGACGAGCGACGCGACGCAGGCGCAGGAGTACCATCACGTGCCGCACGCGCGGACGCGACCCCGCCAAGAACGTTGTCTGCATATGCCATGTTGATGAGCAAGGAGAAACGGCGGCGCCACGCAGACAAGAGGTGGCCGATTTTTTGGCCAGTGTGTGTGTGGCTAGCTTTCGCGAGCTCCACCAAGAAAGCCTCGGCGTGCGGGGCCAGCGAGCCAAACTCGGAAACGGCGAAAGGAACAAAGCGAAGCATGCCGGCGGCGTTTCGGACACCCTCGTCATACTTCTGGATTTTGTGGCGCTCTGCAGCCCTCAAAGCAATCGTTGTATTTGTTACTGCCCTTCTTGTAATTCACACCAGTACGGTGTGGTTCAAGACCAAGCGGTACATCCCTTGTCCGCTCGGTTGAGCGGTCGTCTCGTACCAGTCGTACGCGAGAGGTGCAGGTACCAGGTTCGACTCCTCGCCGATGAATTTTCGGCAATATCATCCCGGCGTGTCCTGGGTTTCCCCGGTTGATGCATTAGCCCTTCGGGATTCGAATGGGGCAATGGTCGTTGGGCTATGCCAGACCTACGACTGCAGTTGGCGCAAGAGGTAAAGTTCTGGGGCGGCTTCGGCCGATGTCCCGGGGCGAACTTTACTTTACTTCCTATGCGGTACGTACGGGGCAAGTAACTACACTGCGGTGCCCCCGGCTGTGGAAAGGCTCGAGCGCTCCCTGCTGGGAGAGATACAACGGAGGTTTGCAGTGCGAGATGCGGCGTGGCACAACACGGAGCCCGGACAGAAGGGCCCTCTTCGAGACATCCTGGATATGTCGGAGTATACCGGCATGGTCTTCGGCACAGTGGGTGAGGTGAGCAAAGGGGTGCGCCGCACTGTGCGCGGTGTCGCATGCTTGGCTGCGGATCGGGGTGCCCTCTCTTCGCGGGGCACTCGGTGCACCACCCGGGCTCACCAAGAGGCCTTTCTCGCAAGAGATTTCCTCGGGATCCTGAGCTTGGTGGCGGCTCGAGAACGTGCTCGCTGTCTCATGAGACGGCGCAGATTCGTCCGCCATCCCGTTGCCGAAGCTGCATAGCATGTCAGGGGTCCACCCTCGCACACACGTGCACGCGTGGCCCGGACTCTGAACCGTGTTCACTCATCCATCCCGCCTCGTGCGGAGTGCGAGCCGCCTTTTTGCGGATTGCTGTCTTGACGATATTTTAGGACTGATTTCAGCAGAAGGTGGATTTGTCACTGCCCTTTTTGCAATTCACACCAGTACGGTAGTCGACAATAAATCTTGCGCCCGCGCCGCGCATGTGTATTGAAGGAATAACGACTAGCGCCTCGCGGGTATGAATAAAGGATTAATCTTTCCTCGAAAGGATTATCCCATGTTATATGCTGAGATGGGCGTTTCCAGTGCTTTTCGGGCGATTTCCCGATCGCCTTTATTGGTCATATTGAGAATTATAGATGTTTGAAATGCACGAGGCTAAGTACGACGGCTGTTACCCGACTTTACAATTCCGCCATACGCGGCTAGGACGCTACTGCCGTGTGCTTATTTACGTCCATCCCTCACCCCGATATGACGCCCCGCGGACGCGGCGCCGGTGTCTCCACCTTCTGAATTTGCGCCAGCTTCCAGCTAGCGCTACGGCATCGAGACTTTCGCAGTCTCGCAAGGTGACACACGATCTCACAACGACGTTCGACGCCAGCCGCTCACCGCGACTGCAATAACGAGAGCAGGCCGTACTATGGACAACACACGGTTGCCTGGCGATCTGTACGATTCGGAGGGCTGCGGTGGAGGCAACGCCGCGAGTTCGACGACTGACACCGCTAGCCTCACTGCGTTGGTGCAGCGGATGATGCTGCGACTCGACGAGCTTGACTCCCGCACCTCTTCCATTCAACAACTACCTCCACATAAACCTATTCCCCCGACGCCAGCCGACGGCCTCTAGGGCGACGACGAGGAGGACGACCATCCCCCCGGTTTCCCTGCAAAATCTCCAGGCCACGCGGCATTCATCGACCCGCGCGGCTGGATCGACTACCTGCCGCGGGCATACGCCGAGTCTATGCCCCATGTAGGACTCACCAACCCCGGGCTGTGGAACCCACGCAACGACGAGTGGGACCGCTATCTCACCGACGAGAAGAAGCACGCGACGCGCGACGAGTATCGCCACCCGCTGTGATATGGAGTCTTTACCGCCGCCGAGCACGCGCCGCTCACGGACGCTATGGCAACGCTTCGCGCGAAAAACGCCACCGCTCGCGACACCGCGGACGCCAACGACCTACTCGACTACGCGATTCGCACGATCGCGACGTGCGGGCAGGCTGCTGAAGACCGGCTCACCTACCTCCGGCGTTTCGAGTGCAAGAAGGCGCTTACCGGCGAGGAGCGAGTCGCCAAGCGCCTGGTCTACTCCCGCTTCTTCGACACCACCGCCGCCGAGCGCTCAAGCAATGGCGTCGACGGCCTCCTCAACGCCCTAGACGACAAACGACTCGAGGTCAGCCTCCACCAGGAGGCCAAGGCGTAGGCCGCCGCGCAATTCACGGGCAGCGCCAACGGACGGAGGGAGCGGAGGCAGCAGCGGCGGCAACATCCGCATCAATGAGCAGGAGCGCGCAGAACACGCAGACCGCGCCACAAAGGAGCGGGCGGACAAGCACAAGGACAAAGACAAGATCAAGGGCAAGCCTCAGCCCGGCAACCCTGCGAGGAAGACTACTACCCTGCAACCGAGGAGCAGAACTGACGGTGTGCCCCTGTGCCAAATATTGTAATAGCTGTGACACTGTTTTGGCAAAACGTCGAGCCTCCTGCATTGCTTATTGCAGCTAGCCGTTGCAACTCCTCCATTCGAGCAGTACTCCGAGTTGACGGGGATACTTCGAAAGATTGTAAGGATTACTTTGTGATTCATATCGATTCACGTGTGAGCCCTCTTGAGTTGAGGCGCCCAATTTAGCCACTTCTCTGGCTGCGAATCCACCGTCGCGGCCCGTCGCCGAGCAGTAACCGCACTAGCAGGGAGGCTGAGCGGACGTACAGCCTCCTTTGACGCCCATACAAGGCAACGCCTTGTGGGTAGCATAACGTGTCAGCCGGCGTACCCCCGCTGACGGCGGGTACGTGCCGCGGCCCGCTGTTAATACCTGTAGCCCCCGGTCGACCGCCCCAATACTCCCCCCCCACGCCCCAACAGCTCACGGCGCCCTGCCGCCCACGCGGATTTCTTGACAGCCCGCTGAACGTTGAGCCGACTTGTCGGTGGAGGCAGAACGGGGCGGTGCCCGTGTCGCCACCCAAATTTCCGCCGTAGGTTTCGTCGTGCAGAACTCGGTGCAGCAGCCTCTCTGAGCAGCACACGCTGCCCGCCACCTGGGTGGCCGCTGCCCTCTCCCCACTCTCCCCCCCCCCCCCCCCCCCCCCCCCCCCAAAAAAAAAAAACCACCTCAGCCACCCATAGGGCTCTACTTCCAGCTTCCTCCACCTCCTGTGACCCAATATTATTCCTTCAATGCCATAAACACCATTCAAAATCACACCAAGGGAGTGACCGAGTGAACTTAATCCCTCAACTCTGCCCACTCTACAGTAGCGAGCTGTCATCGACTGGCGTGTCAGCGCCCGCCTGCCAGTCCACCCCCTCCTCCTCTACCTATGCCCACCTGCCTGCCTGACAATACAAGCGCCATTCCAGCTCTGCCTCCCTAGCTGCCAACCCTGGAGCCTCCTATGGACCCCTACCCCGGCCCCTCCAATTCCGTTCCCTCAGCGCTGATTCCATCCTCAGCAGCAAATCCACCCAGAGCAGTGCTGCAGGCTCAGAACTTAGCCGCTGTGTGCCGCTGCGCCACAGGGCGGGGCTGGCAGGCCATGAGGGTGCGCGGAGGGCGGCGCTGAGTAGGTGGGCCGACATGCCCGCTCAGCGAGACGGCGGGCCTCAGATAGCTGCAATGGTGGGACGGGAAGGGCGGCGGCAGTGGCGGGAGCGGCGGCAGGGAGGCGCTGGACAACCTGCCGCCCTCTGCGTTCCGCACGCCCACCGCGGCGCAGCTGAACCCGCACTTTGCGCGCGACCGCACCCCGCACGGCTTTGACAGCCCCGCCGGCGCCAGCCAGCCCGGCTCTGGCAGCAACAGCGCCTGGTCGCCGGGCTCGGCGTGGGATCCCAACTCCCCCAACTCCGGCTCGCCCTCCTCCAGTGGCGGCCGCCTGCCCAAGGTCCCCCCCCCCCCCCCCCCCCCCCATGCCCTTACCTCAATACAGAAGAGAGAGAGAGAGAGAGAGAGAGAGAGAGAGAGAGAGAGAGATCTTACATGAAGCAGCAGGTGGTAGAGGGGCATCACCCTATCCCCAAAATGGGTAAGCAGCTAAGCCCTCCTTGAGGGTGAGTGAAGGAGGGGGCTTACGTCTAAGTTGGCTATCGCGCTGCCTTAACCTAGCCGAGGCCGGGGTCCCACAGCAGCGCTGAGATGCGGCGTCCGGCAGATACTCATTGCACAACCAGCCTCATCACTCCACCTCATCTTACTGTGTCATGCATCCCCTCTCCAACTGCATGTGCACATTGCTGGCTGGGACAGCTGATGTTGGAGGGATTTGTGGCCTTGGCGCGAATATCCGATAACGTGAAGCTTTCCGCCCTGGCAATGATGGGGAGCCTTGGCCATAAAGGGGGGGAGAGGGGGGGGGGGGGGGGGGGGGCATGGCAGCGCGGCACGTGAACTCACACGCGCCCTAAACCCCACATGTAGGCGGCACGCGATGGGCGGCTCGACCTTGTGGAGGCGCTGCTTGGCGCAGGCTGCCTGGTGAGCGAGAAGGACCGGCGCGGGCGGAACGCGCTGCACTGGGCCTCGGCACGTGCACACCGCGAGGTCCGCCCCCCCCCCCTCCCCCCTTCCGGTCTCCCCCCTGCCATCCCCTCTCAAGACATGCCAAGCACTTAGGTGGGTCCAGCTTGCCTCCACAAGACGGTGCATGCGACTGGTATTAAATCAGCCGTGGTGGTCGGGTCCCATTGTTCTAGCCCACAACAGTCCCAAAGTCAAGCTGGGCCTTGCCTTAGATAGCCCAATCGCCCCTCTTTCTGTTTCGAAAATTGCGGTTCAGTCTGATCTCACCGTGAAGCCAAGCCTCGTGGTTCAGCCCAGGCCTGCAGTCTTAAGCCTCATGACCAGGGTTCAGGGTTCCTGGGGAACCCCTACATGGGGGCGGGGGGACTCCGTTGCGCGAGTTTATAGGAGACACAATAGACTTATCTACTTCATACTGAGGTACACAGTCCCAGCTACATAGGGCTAGCTTGTTCCAGTGAACGCAGATCGTCCACCCCCCCCCCCCCCCCCCCCCCCCCCACCCCCGCACACTTCCCCTTTCGTGCCCCTTCTCCTCCTGCCCTCCCCTGCTACATTGGATGAGGACCTCCTTTGTCTTCCGGCGGTGTCCGCCCAGGTGGTGCTGCTCCTGCTGGAGCGCGGGTGTGACTCGGCAGCCGTAGACCGGGACGGCGCCACGCCCCTGCACCTCGCAGCCGCAGTGGGCGCCACAGAGGGAGACGCCGAGGTAGGCACCAGTGCCGCCAGCGGCGGCAGCAGCAGCGGCGACAGCGGCGGCGGCCTGCGGCGGTGGCGAAGCCAGGATGTGGGCGCGGAGGGGGGCGTTCAGGTGGCGCGCGGCGGGCGGCCACCGGTGCCCTCCCCCAACGGCACCCCGGGGGGGCTGGCCTCCTCGCCGGCGGAGCTGTCTGCCGGCAGCCCCGCCGCAGCCGCGGTGATGGAGGTGCTCATACGTAGCGGCGCGCCGCTAGAGTGCCCGGACCGTGCGGGGCGCACGCCGCTGCACTTTGCCGCGTGGCGTGGGCAGGCGGCCGCTGCAGGGTCGCTGCTGCGCCACCGCGCATCCGCCACTGCACGTGACGCCGACGGCCGCACGCCGCTGCACCTTGCAGCCATCGCCGGCAACGTCCCTGTGCGCCCCCTCTTCCCCCCTCCGCTTGACCAACCTCATCGAGTGATGAAGCGGCAGGCCAGGAACCAGCTTCAAGTGGCACCACGACTTTGGTAATGTTATGTTTTCTACACCGGTCCGTACTAGGCACTTGTAGGTTTGTGCACTGTGGTTTTCACTCGGTACCCGAAATGAGGTGCTCAATTCCATACAGTAATTCTATCCTTTTGTGATGATAACACCACACCGCAATAACACCGCCGATATTTCTGTTGCAGCGCTGCAAGTTGTAGGCTTATACCTTGTACAGTGCTCAAACGGTGCACATCTAGCATATTACGGGCAATGGTACGCCCTAGTATTTTTAGAAGAAGTGGGGAAGGGCCGAGTGGGAGCACAGGGTTGGGGGGGGGGGGGGGGGGGGGCTGGTATTGCCGGGCTGGCGGTTTAACTCAGCTGGGCTGCGCACGCAGGTGGTGCGCGAGCTGCTGCAGTACGGGGCACCGCCAGAGGAGCAGGACCCCGCGGGGCGCACCGCGCTGCACCTTGCGGCCTACTGGGGACAAGCCAGGGTGCCCCTCCCCCCCCCTTTCCCCCCTTGGCCACCTCGATGCCTAGCCGTAATGCCCCACAAGTGCTATATGCCTGTGCTGCTTTCGGTATGCGCTTTTGGTGGACTCGGTAAGCTGCAGCAATGCCTGAGCATGAGCAGGGTGATGTCAGCATACTTCCCAGCATGTCGGGTCATAGGATGCATTGTTGTGAAGGCTTAGCAGATGAGTAAGCGGGCTTAGGATTTGGTAGCTTGCACAATACCCTACAAGCATACCCTGCCCCTCGTTGCGGAAGCATCCATAGACTCCGGGTGATGCTGCCCTGCCTGACGCTGCTTCGGCTGCCGGCGTCCGGGGCGTGTGTCCGCGTTGTTTGCCCGCGCACAGGCCATCAAGGAGTTGGTGCGGGGCGGCGCCGCCCTGGAGGCGGTGGACCACGACGGCGCGACGGCGCTGCAGCTCGCGAGCTGGCGGGGGCAGGACGAGTGCGTGAGGGTGAGGGGCGGCCTCGGGCACGTGCAACCACCCACTGTTTGCGGCGTGGGGAGGGGGTTGATGCGGGATATGGGCCCTGTGTCTGACGGGCAGGGAAGCTCGCTTGGAGGGCTTGGGTCATGCCATACTGCTGTTGGTGGGTAGGAGGCGGTACGACCCTCAGTTTTTTTGTACACCCATACTCTGTCTGTGCCCCTGGCCAGTACGCGCGGCGAGGTCTTGCTGACTAGGCAGGTGATGCTTAATCCTTGCAGGCTATGAGTCGGGGGCCCTGCCGGAGGCCAACGCAGGCATGCGGCCGGGTCTGAACCCCGGACTTGCCTTAACATCACTTATATTTATCAAACCCATACATGTACCGTAACCGCGCGTTGGGTTCGCTGTCGATTATCGCTGTTGCCCCCCTCGCAAAGAAGGTGCAACTACATCTACTACGAAGCATTTAAGAATTAAACACGAACACGGTCCTGGAAACCTGCCTTGACGCTGCAAAACGATTCATCATTTGTGTGCCCCGCGAGCTGAATTAAATGGCAATGTGTATGGGCGGGTCTCGCTACTGACTACTACCCCGCCCGTGCGCCCGCGCTGCGTGCGGACAGGTCCTGCGTCGGCGCGGAGCCCAGCTATCAAGGCAGAACAGCGCGGGACACACTGCCTTCCACCTCGCGGCGGCGGAGGGGCGGTGCAGTGCGCTGGCGGAGCTCATGCGGGCCGGGGGTGGGCTAGATGTCATCGACTCGGAGATGCGCTCGCCGCTACACGTGGCCGCCGAGGCGGGGCAGACGGAGGTACGCATTCACGGAAACTCTAACCCTAAATTTTACAGCGATAAACCCTAACTTGCTTGACAAAATAAAGTCTCCTACATTTCGGGTGATCAACCTAAATCATAAATATAAACCCGAATTTAATCCGAATCCTGACATGCCTTAAGCTAAGGTTCATTAGGGCTAATTTCCCTCTCTCAACATCTGCAACACTAGGTGTGCGAGTACCTCCTGAAGCAGGGCGCCAACATGGAGGCGGTGGACGTCAATTTCTGCACGCCGCTCCACCTGGCTGCGCTCCAGGGCCACGGTGACGCGGTGCAGACGTTGCTCCGGCACGGCGCCAGTGTGGCGGCGGTGGACGAGGCGCTGTGCACGCCGCTACACTTTGCGGCGGCGGAAGGGCACCGCAACATTGCGGCCGCTCTCATTCGGGTCAGCCCCCCCTCCCCTTCCTCTTCTCCGCTAACGTGCTGCTCGCCCTTTCCCTCCCTGCCAGAATGCCGAGCCATGCATTACTTGGAGTAGCATTTTGGGGATTTCTAACATTCTTGTTATAATAAGAAAAATGAATGCCTGTAATTTTATTGCCATCTAATAACAGTATGTCATATATATTTAACATTACATCTTGTCAATATAAAATGTCTTGTCTATATACACAATGAGTTGATAGGTGCCATCCCCTCTCGCCATTAACATGCAGACAGGCCAGTGCCTGCTCCGTGAGGAACCGGGACAGAGTGATTGTGCCTTTGTTGTGCAGCGACCACATGCCGTGACCACATGCCGTGACCCCTCTTTGTACAGTAATGCAAACCTCCTCAGCTTTAAGGGGGGGTGGGGGGGTAATGGTTGCAAAGGGAGGAATATCATGTCCATTCCTTGGAATATATCAGAATGCGCTACAAACATGGCACGGCAATCCCGTCTCAATGCTACAAAGCAGTCCGCTAGGTTTGGGGTACCCGCGAACCCGATTCAATCGCACAGTGGCCATGGAACGCACCTCGCCCTTATGACTTGGCTAACACCTTGCAAAGGCGAGGTGCGCCTGCTGATTGGGTTTGTGTATGATGTGGGGCCCGCAGGCGGGCGCCAACGCGGGCGATCGCTCCACCGGGCAGTGCTGGTCGCCGCTGCACCAAGCGGCGCAGGGCGGGCACGCGTCCATCGTCCGGCTGCTACTCGCTGGCGGCGCTCTCGTCGGTCAGCCGGCTCCCCCCCCCCCCCCCCCCCGCCCCCCCTACTGGGTCCCCTTGCCTGTCCCTGTTCTTTCCTCGTCCTCCTTTATTGGTTTTTTTGACAAGTTTTTGTGTGAGGCATGGCATTGCTATTAAACAGTCATCCGCAACGATTTCGGTACTTTAAAAGTAAATGCGGGAAATGACAAGTACGTCACGGAATACTGACCGATCGATTCACTCGAGTTCTCAGTTGCCAGTGAATGTAAATACATATTTTGATTACGACTGGAGTTGCAACCCGCATGTGAGCACCCTATTATGTCCATCAAGATTGGCTTGCCCGCAGCCTATTAGAACATTTGCTAGAGTTCTGCCACACTTTTACCTACATGCGATCTCTGGCAGTTAGGGCGGGCTCTTATGCGCAGTGCGCTTATTACCGCATCGCAACCCGCATAGATGGTAAAGAAAGTCTCGACAACGCTTGCTGCTGTTGATAATGAAACCCTAAGCCGGAGGTTGGAGTCGACGAATGCGGGCATGTGGTCCGCCGCTGACCGTAAAGTGACCGCCGGCGCATGCAGGTTGCCCCCCCAACTCCCATCACTAGTGCTGACGCTGCTCCCCTGACGGCCATTTTTTGCTGCCATGGAACAGACCAAGAGGACCCGGATGGCCGAACCCCTCTGCAGATCGCCGCCTCTCACAACCACCGCGCCGTCGTGGCGCTGCTGGCGTCGCGGCGCGCGCAGCTGGCGCGCATCCAGAGCGAGGGCGTCGCGTCTAGCCTCGCTAGCGCGGACATCGGGCAACTCACGGCAGTGGTGATCGCGGTGGTGCTGCAGCGCCACCGGCTGCTGCTCTACGCGCTCAGCAACATGGCGCGCGGGGAGCAGCCGGAGCAGTGGTCCGCCCCTCCCCCCCCCCCCCCTGCCCTCCTGCATGAGGTCTATATGTGGCCGCCTCCCGCATAAAGATGTATATCTATAGGTATATACATGTATGTATATATACATGTATATGTATATATGTGTGTGTACATATATACACATACATATATTTATTTATTTATTTATTTACATATTTTATGTATATATATGGGTCCCTTCGTCTTACTAGTAAAAGGTGTCCGATCTCCTGGCTGTGGTTGCCCCCGCTGCCGGCAGGTCCAAGCGGCGGCCCCGCGGCGGCGCGCAGGCCATGCCCATGAGCCCCTCCAGCCCGTCCGCCGCCGCGCACCGGCCGCCGCCGCCCTGGGCCGAGGAAGGCGCGCCCGCCGCCGTGGAGCGCCCGCCCGCGGCGCCGTTTAAGGTGGACCTCGCCGTGGACTTTATCCAGGACGTGAAGCCCAACCTGGGTGCGCCGCCCCCCCCCCCCCCCCTGCCAACCTGCCCTGCCCTGCCCTGCCCTGCCCCGCCCCAACCCGCCCCGCGGCACGTTTTCGAAAAGCGCACACCGCGGCCCTGAACTGGGACCACTAAGGGACATATGTTATCAGTGCTTTCCGTCACCGCCTTTGTCAGCTTCAGGTTCATGCGCCACTGAGACTTCCCTTCTCAAATATGATTAACATCAGTAGTCGTCACATCAACGCCAATTTCCGAGCCAGACCCCCAATCTCCATCACTCTGAAACGGGGTTGTTGCAAAGGTGCATATATATTATCGTTGCCATGCCAACATCAAAACGCTTTAGCGGATGTGCACCCAGGTACACTCAGCCATTAATATCAGTACCAACGGCGTATTTTGATATTTTCCGGTGTGGTCCAGCACAGCGTCATCACCTCACTGCGACTTCAGTACCCGCCTATTACGGGGTGTACTTTATTTTAGAGTATGACATATGCATGAGGATACTGCCCACCCCACCACCCCAGCGAGAGTTGTGAGTATTCGGGCTTCCGTCACCTCAACAGCCGGCACCAAGTGTCGTTTTTATTCGACATACATTGGTACATACATCATATATTGTCATGTATTTATGCCCCCCCCCTCCCCCCTCCTCTCCCAGGTAGACTATATAGTTATATTTCTAGGATTCTAGGTTTTATGGAGAAATCCTAAACTTGAAACCCTGAAACTCAATTTCGACCCTCTTGAAAGGCAGATGGCGCATCATTGTGGGTGACTGTTTCTTTGTGGACTGACCCCGGATGGCTGCGGTGGCGCAGGCAAGCGGCTGGGGGAGGGCGCTTTTGGGGTGGTGTACGAGGGGTCGTGGAAAGGGCGGCAGGTGGCGGTGAAGGTGATGTCACGCAACTTTCGCGGCGGCTTGCGCAAGGAGCAGTATGACAGCTTTGTCAAGGAAGTGCGCGCCATGAGCCACGTGGGGCAGGTGCGCCCCCCTCCCCCCTTTCCCTCCTACAGAAGGAGCGGTACGGGTACTGAGACTCGCGCCGCGCCTGAGTGCCCGCAGGGGTGCGAGCGCATTGTCAAGATGCTGGGCGCATGCCTGTCCCGGCCCCGCGTGTGCATCATCTACGAGCTGCTCCGCGGCGGCTGCCTGCACCATGTGGGCCCCGCCACCCTTGTGCCACCCGGGTCTCCTGCCGCCAATCAATACCAGAGTGCAAGCTGCTGCTGCTGTGTGGGTGGGTGTGTTTGGGGAAGGGACGGGGGTGGTCGTGATAGAATGCGCATGCTGTCCGAAATTGCCGGAGTCGCAGAAGTCTGAGAATGCAGAATACGGAGAATCGTGACTTTCCCAGGACAGCCCCATGGATGTCAGTACCAAGAAGGGAGTTTTCAGTGTTTTAACGAGTGGACCAAAAGTTAAGAGAAAGCAGTCTCTGCGATTCCGCGCATGGGAGGCCGGGCATTGCGTGTTGTCCGCGATTAGTTTGTCCTGTCGGAAATGTGTACCGCTGACTGGCTGGCTGTTATATAGAGCTTCGGCGCAATTGCTCATTGAATGCCAAACCTGCCCCCTCCCCCCCCCCCCCCCTTTTCCCCGTTTTGGGTGCGCGCAGCGAATCCACGACCGGCTGCGGCCGCCGCCCACGCTGCTGGAGATCCTACTGGTGGCGCACGATGTGTCCGAGGGTCTCGCGTACCTGCACCACACCGCCGACACCGTGCACCGAGATCTCAAGCCCCAGAACATTTTGCTGGACGAGGGCGGCCGCGCCAAGATCATCGACTTTGGGCTCAGCAAGGACATCCAGAACCCGTGCCAGAGCTACCTGCTCACCGACGCGCAGGGCACCATACAGTACATGGCGCCGGAGAGCTTTGACTGCAAGGTGGCTGCCCCCACCAGCCGCCGATGTCGCCCGTGGAGGGGGGGGGGGGGGGGGGGGGGGGCTTAGCCACCCTCATGCATGTACGTACATGAACACAATGCTTATACTGTCTGTACTTCTGAGATGGATACATGTCCCTACAGTCCCCCATTCTGAGTGATGTAGAATTGCAAGTACTCGTTTTTTGGTGTTTTGCAGCCTTGGGTGTATTCTTTCATGCCCGGCTTGGATGTATTCCACTCCCTGCCTGCCGTGCCCCGCACAGGGCGGCTTCAAGGCGGACGTCTACGCGCTGGGCGTCATCATGAACGAGTGCTTCACACGAACGGTCAGCTGTGCCCCCCCCCCCCCCCTCCCCCCACCAACCCACCTCCTGCACCGCTGTTAATTCTCGCCACAGCATCGTTTGACTGGCAATGTTGCTCTGCCCGTCTGACACCGGCTGCTTGCCCACTTGACAGGTGCCATGGGACGGCTACAGCCTGACGTATCAAGTGATGTACGCGGTCACCGCCAAGGACGAGCGCCCCGAGCAGGCAGAGAGCTGCCCGCCCAACCTGCGCAAGCTCATCAGCAAGTGCTGGGAAAAGGTTGGCCCCGCCGGAAGCATCCCCTCCCCCCTCCCTCTCCCACCTCCTCCTCCTCTGCCTCCGCCTTCTCGGCTCGACTTGTAAAGCAGATTTCCGTGTAGTGAGTAAGCAAAGGCAGCTTCGCCTTCGTGCCATCATGCTAACGGCTTTATGCCCTCATGCTTTACCAAAACCTTCATGCTGATGCTTCGGGATGGTGCGGTTGTGTAGGACCCCGACATGCGGCCCGGCTGCCACGAGATCATGCATCGCCTCAAGTACATGATCAGGGAGGAGAAGAAGCGCGGCGGCGTGCGTGACTCGCAGCAGTATGCCGGCCTAGCTGCGTCGCCGTCCCGATGAGGGCGCGCCATGGCATAGTGTCAGTATTCCACGATGCCACCATGAAGGCGCGGCTCAGCATGTGGTTTGGATCCCCATTGAGGACTGACATCTTGCGGCACCGCGTGGATGCCAACATCTCGCAGAGTTGGTGTGATCAGCAGCAGCGTAGATAGCAGCTTAGTAACATTTGTATACCATTTCGATGGATCGCGTGGATTATCGCTACGAGCCGGGATCGCATAGATGAAGCTGAGGCATTCACGCACATGCGGCTATCCTCCGACCAAGCATGGCACGCGTAATACAGCGGTCATTGGCGGATGTCTACTTGCCATACATACAGCCCGCTGTTCAGTGTCACAATAATGCACATGCTGGAGCATTTGAATCTGGCATTCATTCATTCACCAAGCGCCGAGTAAGGACTGGGCGCGCTTATTGCGCTGAGCACAGCGGAACCTCGTATTTGTATCCCGTACCACGCGTTTTTACTCGTTTAGTCTCATGCGATCCCGGGTAATGATGTTACGGGAGTGTCATGTGATAACATCATTACCGGTCGTGCAGGTTGTGCTCACACCTCAGTGCTGCTCCTTACTGCTACTCCTTACTGCTACTTGCCATCACATTGCTTACTACAGGTAAAACCCATTCGGCTACCCCTGGGTGTAGTACATAATGACAGTCGGTCTGTCAGTGTTCAATTTTACATGTTTCTATTTTACATGTGATCAGAATTACGCCTGATCAGGAATGATGGGCTGCAAGTGCGGAATGCCCGCTTGCTGAGGTACTGAGATAGTTAACCTGATTTTGATTTTCCTAGGTATATTCCTACTGCAGTATCTAAATCATCAACCTTGGATCATCTCGAAACCAGTAGTCCAAGCGATGTACTCGGAAAGCTTCGTAGTGGTGCATGAATAATAAACTGCAAATGGGGAAAAGGGAGCCATGCCATACAATCCAAGCCGTGCAGTAGCGTCTGCCATCTCTGCGTGCGCACGGCGACCGGGACAGCCATAGTCTACCTAGTGAGCTAGGGTTTCGTACCCGGGTATCATCCCCAGATAGGGCACCTGGTCGTATAAATTTGATACCCTGGTCATGGCCCTATTCAGGGCACGAGGAGACACACATGCAAGCCCTTACTGAAGTTTGTGGCAAAGTGTAGGCCTTATTGGCGAAGTGTATAGCGCCGCTGCCTGCCTTTGGACGGAACTCAAAAACCTGCTGGGTTTTCGAGTGAAGAAATAATAAGACTAATAAGACATGTCCCGGGTTTACTCGGTTGATGCATTAGCCCTTCGGGGTTCGAATGAGGCAATGGTCTATGGGCTATGCCAGACCTACGACTGCAGTTGGCGCACGAGGTCAAGTGCTGGGGCGGCTTCGGCCGATGTCCCGGGGCGAACTTTACTTTTACTAATGTCCATGATGGACGCCCCGTGCGGTCGCGTCTGTTCAACGGTCACAAGGGGTGGGATATTCATTATAAATCTGCGTCGGAATATGGCAGCTGGGGTCTCGCGTGGTCGCCCCATGTCAGCCCACGGTTGCCCGATGCCCGGGCTCAGGATCCTCCACCGCCTCGCGGTGGCGAGGACCTACCTCTACCCGGAAGACGCTTTGACTGCCACAGTGGTTTGGGCACGCTGGCGGGTGGGGTGGCGGTATCGGTGTTCCGCGATGGGCGGTCAACCCGGCCGGGGCGGTAGGCATCGGCGACGTCGTCTCCCGTGACATCCCGCGGCCGGCATGTTGCGGTGCGGCGGGAGGGCCAACACACATATTGGCGCGAGCACGTCCAACCGGCTTGCCGCCGTCGGCCGCATGATGAGTCCCCGGGGTGTTGGCGGCCGGCCCAGGGGGTAGTAGCGACTGGGCGTGTACGACGGCAAAACCCGGCACTGATAGTTTTTTCATTTTTAATGCACCCCTTGCAGAGAAAGTAATGCTTGTCCCTTAGCGACTACTCCCTTGCCGCTATCACGTACCTAAACTCCGTAACCGTCAGTTGGAGAAATATTTTAACGGGTTTGCGGTGATTAAAATAAGGGAAACTGCATAGTAGGGCCAATCCGGCTTTTGCAAAACATTGTGCAATGGCAAATTGCAAAACATGGCGTTCCCGACTTTGCCACTTTGTGGACAATTGCAAAACAAGGCGCAACTGGCCCGTCACCACTCGCGCCTCAGCCGCAACGGGGGACCCCCTCTCGGCGCCGCCAAGCAATGCACGCACCCCGGCCCGCGACTGCGGTTTGAGCGGGTCGTTGGTGCACCCGCCCACAACTGCTGCCGCTAGCCGATGCGCGATGCGCGTGCTTTTGCCGCGGGTGAGCAACAACGGCGACATGTATGAGACAGTAAGCGCCACGTCGTGCGTGGCGTATCGGGAGTGCGGCATACAGTCGCGCCCCATCGCCGTTCCGCCGCACCACTCGCATGTGCGGCGGTTCTTATGGGCGTGCGCATTGGTTCATCCTGCGGATCGTCGCCGGTCGCCATATTGCCACATGTCACGCGTCTTAGCGGTACGTTGGTTGGTGCCCCCGTCGTCGCACCGCAAGACGATGCGACGACGGAGCCTCACTTACGGGCCGGGCCGCTGGGCCGCCGGCCGTCTATCACCATGCTGATGCAATGTGCCATACCCGATGTGCAATTTGTTTTATGACTACAGCATGTTTTGCAGTCTGCCACCGCTCGGGATTGCAGCACCATGTTTTGCAAAAGCCGGGTTTGGCCATGTTTTGCAAATAAACCCAGCATTGTATACTTATACTTCTCCGCCGTTTTTACGGTGTTAAGATAGTTGTACTTTTATCCTTGTGTTGCAAGTCCTGTGGATATGCCGGCGGAGTGAGGTTTCTTCGGAATACCCGCCGTCACCATGGCCACCAAAGCAACCCCCTTTTCAGCCGTCGGCATCACGCCGCCGCAACCCCACGACTATCCCATTGCCGCGGTTGTTATGGACCATGAGATTCAGGACGAGCCAGCACCGGTTGCGCCGGCACTTTCTTGCTGGGAGGCCGAGATGGCCAGAACCCGTGTGATCCAGCCACTCCGGCCGCTACCTCCGCCGAAATTTCCGGAAGCAACAGCAGCTCCACGGCCCCGTCGCAGTACCTCCACCCAGTGGCTCGCCCGCCACAGCTGACCGTGACGGGCAACCCAGAGGGTACTATGAGTCGCACGCCGTGTCGCTCATCCTGAACGACGCGATGAAGGCCGGCCATACGATTGACGTAGCGAGCCGTGCAGAAACCGAGAGGCGATTTATCGCGGAAATAACACGGTGCTTGAGCTACACGCCAGACCATGGCCACCTCCGATTTGCTCCAAGCCGCTGCCGACGCTCGAGGCGCGGCAGCCTGGCTCTAGACAAACCCGACGCAAGGTCACGACGGGGTCGGTGAAGCTGTAGCTGCCCTTGGAGGACGCCCGCCGCGTGTTCCAGTGGCATGCTGACGAGAGGACAGCCCCACTTAAGCTGCTGCCCCTCGATCACAACTCACTATCCCTCCAGCCCCGTACTGAGGTCGAAAGGCCCCATGGATGACATCGAGCGCCTACCGCACATTGTGTGGTTTGACAGCCCACAGCTGTCGGGCCTCACATGCGAGCAGATCACCCAGCACCTCGCCAACATCCTATTGGACCCGTAAGCCGCAGCGGGCCTTGGACGAGGCGAGCTGCTGGAGCTGGAGGCCACGGTGCGAGACGCGACGAGCGCGGCGTGGGATTACTACGACGACGCTACTAAGCGGACGCCCGACGCGGAGGTGCACCGTCCGGCCCCCGGCATATCTCTTTTGGAGCTGTTGGAGATGAAGTTCATCTCGAACACCTGGCCCAAGGCTACGTTCGCCCGTGTCGAGCTCGCCTCCGCACATGCAGCGCCTGCTCTCGCGGCATACCTCGAGGACGCCCTCCTATGCATCCCCGGACGCCAAGAGGGGGAGAGAATGGTGCCTGCACATCAGCAGCGAACGACCCAACTCGGAGGCTGGGGGACACAACACTACCACGGAGAGTGCCGGAAGGGACTTTCCGCGGTATGTTATTGATTGCCGCCTCCCGCTCGTCCCTGGTCTGGATCGCCGGCTCGTCCCCCCGACGGAGGAGGAGCTGGCCATCGCAGTCGCGGAAACCCTCGAATATCGCTATAACCGGGGGTAGGTGGGGCAGACGCGCATCTCGGCTTTCCAACAGCTCATCGCCGACGCATGCCTCTACCCCGAGGCCTACCCACACTCGTTCGACCTCAGACCCACGGGGGCGAACGGGGAGACGGCCATCGTGGTGGGGGTTGATGCGGACACGCTCAGAGATACGCGCAAATTCGTGGTGGCTTTTCAATCGCATATCGCGGTCATACTGGCGGTGCAAACCCGACGAATCCGGATCCACCTTGAGCGGGACCCGGACCACCCGGAGTGCCTGCGCGTGCGGAACGTGCCGACGATCGAACCAGAAGAGCGCGCCCAACGGGCGCTGATCCACAATCGTAGCCATGCCAACAACGTCGGGCGTGCGAACACTCGTAACCGCCGGCCCGATCATGCTGCGCCGCCCGGCCTACGGGGATGAGCAAGCTGTCCTCTTTATCCTCGTTACCCTAGACGCCGGCAACAGCGGCTGGCTAAGGCTAAGATCACCCAGAACGACCCGCGCGCCGACTTCGTATCTTGGCGGTAGCTCAGCTCCGCAACATGCACGATCGTGGCGACCGCCAACGCGAGCGTCACGAACGCCGTGACGACGACCGTCCGAGCCGCGCAGCCACCGCGGCCGCCGGCTCGAACGGCGACAACATGGACGAGGACCTACAGCGCCTCGACGAGAACCTCCCGGCTGCCTCCCTGCCGGAGGCGGGCGCAATACCGGTCCTACCGATGAAAGATGAAGGAACGACTTCCTGACACCAAACGCCACCATGAAAAACACCATCCTGCCGGCAAGGCCCTTCGTCTCCCCAGCGGCGCGAGCCCTAACCTCCACGGCATCGGGGTGCGGAGCTGGATCGACGCTTGTCGCCGGCTGCGCGACTGCCAGTGGCGAGTTATCGCTGTCCATCTCCGTGGCTTGAGGGGCTGCCGCGGCCGGGTCGTGGACCACTTGTAGCTGGGTAGTTGGTGGTGGCTGGAGCTCTTGGGGGGGTGGCCGTGGTGCATCGCCGACTGGTCGGCTGTATGCGGCGCCGGGTGGTGATGAGCAGTCGCGATCTTAGGGGTCTTGGGGGGGTCCGGCTCTGCCGCTGCACGGCGCATCGATGGTGGCGCCGACCTCGGCCGCCTGTGTTCCTCGGGTCTGTTGATGTTCTTGTTGGTTGTTGTGGTATTCTCCTGCGGAGCTTGCTCTTCACGCCGCGGAGGGCGCTGGCCGTCAGTTAGCCTGGGGCGGGCAGCCGGTGAAAGTCGGGTGCCTGCGATTTGTTCCGCACGGATGGCGGTTCGGATCTTGGGAGGTTGGGTCGCACGGTTGCGGGTCGCCGGATTGCCAAATAGCAGGGCGACATGCGTGGCACAGTCGGTATCGAGGGGAAGATCGATTGGGGGCTGGCGGGACTGGCGGCTCGAAAGGCGGAGGGGGCTGCGGACAGCAGGTGAGAGGCGGGTGTATGTGAAGTTTTTCGCGGCAATGGTTGATGGGTTCTTGGGGGGGTTTGGCTCTGCCGCTGCGCGGCGCGTCGATAGTGGCGCCGACCTCGGCCGCCTGGTGTTCCTCGGGTCTATTGATGTTCGTGTTGGCCGTTGTGGTAGTCTCCTGCGGAGCCTGCTCTTCACGCCGCGAGGGCGCTTGCCGTCAGTTAGCCTGGAGCGGGCGGCCGGTGGAAGTCGGGTGCCTGCGATTTGTTCCGCATTGATGGCAAATCGGATCTTGGGAAGTTGGGTCTTGTCGCCGCGCGGCGCATCCTATGATTAATGAGGTTGTTGGCTGCACCACCCCGCAGGTACGACTTGTATCACATGTGCAAGTCATGGGAAGGGACATCATTCCTAGCAACCTCTATATTCGCCATGACACAAGGACGGACGCGCAACTTCTGGATAAAGGCACCCCCGCCCCCCGGCACGCTTGACTCCAAACTGCCTACATCGTGTTGCCATACTGCTGAGTTCTGGTATACACACATGCATGTTGTGCATGAGAAGCCCGAGACAAAGAGGCATGTGGTGCTAAGGCACAACACATGGGACGAGCAGTGGGTGCCCACTGATGAGTACGGTAAGCATGCCATACTGCGAGACATGCGTGCCGAGGTGGCGCAGCATGACAACCACGTGTATGTTGGGGAAGTGCAGAACAATACTTCATGGAGGTGGCCCACACTAGCCCTTCGTTGTGTGCCGACGGCACGCAGCTGAGCGCATGGTGATAGGGTCCCCCCTCCGCACTGGTGTGTGGCAGAGCAAGGCGCCCCTTCGGCCAAACATCATTCGCAAGGGGCATCACGCCCTCCCTGTAGCGTTGAGGCACATCGAGGAGAAACTATGTTGCTTCTATGCTCATCCGGACATAGTGACAGACCATGAATTATCCCGTTTGGCATGTCCTCACATGATGTGAGGCAGTATGTATGTGTGATGCACATATAACGCAATGACCCTGCACTACTAGCTGAATTCCCGTACAGATGGTAAGTGTAACCGACCGAAATTATGATGCCCAACAATTCCCCGTAGCGCCCCGCCGGCCACTATACGTTGCCGTGCGCAGCCAGCGGCCACCGCCCAAAACCTACACCCCCCTTGCGGTATGTATTGACCAGCGGCGGCTGTGAGGTCTCCACCATCTAAATCGACGGCGGCAGTGCTGGTTGAATACATGGTTTTGGGTTCGGTAGCTGGGAGAAGCCGACAATTTTGCTGCACCGTGTGCCAACCGCCCCCTTGCGGCACTACAAGCCGTTGGCAGCCCCGACGTAGTCAGTCGCTTATCTACATTAGAATATTACAACATGCTAAAACTCCTTCACTTATGCGTGCTGCTACTCGCTACTTTACTTTGTACTGTACTTGCTATGGACAACTAATCGTTGCCATCTCGGCGGGGGGGGGGGGGGGGGGGGGTCGGTCAAGGCAGCAAGAGTCGTCACAAGATCGCCTCGTTTGTACTTAGGCACATATGGTTGCCTACTCCAGATGTCCTCTTGAACCCGCCAGTTGCTATTGAAGCTTGTTGTATGCTCTTGGATGCGCAGCCAAGCCTTGGACCACGCGCAACTCACGGTTCTTCGAGGGAGCCATTCCTTTAGGCGCCAAACATTACCGGGCAGTTGTTAGCGGCCTTTTCCCGAATGTTCGCCCATACGGCCTCATGTTGATCGTTCCACGGGCAGTGCAACACCTCGCCGGGTAGACGCGGGGGCTGACGTTTCCCCCACCGACTCGTCTGGTTCGGGTTCGGGGGGGGGGGCTATGGCTTCACGTCCGGGGCTGCATCCATCGCACGTAGTTGGGCAGCAATTGTGTTGTTATGACATGCCCCACCGTAGGTCGCCCCGACGTAGTCAGTCGCTTGTCTCACTGTTCGGGCTTATGCAAACGCGCACCGTCGAATTAAAAGCTCATTACGCGACCCATTCCCCGTTAGATTTGTTACGGACGAATTGCGAACCTAGAGCACGTCTGTCACCCGGCGACACACGTGTCCTCATTTAAACGCTAAATACGGTCGCCATTCGGCATATGGCTCAGGGCTTAACACAATTACGCGGGTACTGCGCTATGGATACGCAGCAAGCCGGCGGGTACTTGCACTACACACTGCTTCGACCAGCGCTATATACGGAGCGTGAGTCGTCCATGCGCGGTGCCGGACTTAGTTTTTTTGAAAGCAGCAAATGCGCCTACCTGTCGCACACTCGCACACCCGCCAAACAGTACCGTAGTAGTTGCTCGTGCCCCAACACCCTCCATTATGGCCAAGCAAGCCAAGCTAACTCCAGGCACCCTCCTGGGCAAAGCTGTGAGGCATTGAGGCATGACCATAGGCGTAGAGGAGTTGAATTTCACAGGCGTTGACCACCCCGTGTTGCTCCTACATGCCAAAACAAGGCGTTTCTGTCGGTTGCCTTTGACGAGTGCTGGCCGCGCGACACTCAGACGGGGATCTCTTACCCTCTGAAGAAGACGCCGAGGCTTCCCATCGCCGCGCCCACGTTCACCGAGTGGATATACATGCTACGCTACCTTCGACTACCGTGCCGGCTACACAGCCGAAAACAACTGCTACTACGCCGAGGAGACCGTCATTGCCGCGTTCCGATAGTACACCCCCTCCCCCTTCCTCCCAAACCTATTGCGACCATCCTTGTGGGTTGTGCTGACGGTGCACCTTGCGGTGTTGTACATGAAGCATGGGAACGAGAGGAACTACCTCGCTCGGCACTACTTCCATGATGAGGCCAAGGACGCCCTTGGTAGAAAGAGGGGACCATTGCCGAGCGACCGACGCGCGAAGGCATGCGGCCTTGCAGAGGCCTGGTAGCAGAGCGAGCTCGGGACCGAGGTACTATCAAGCCGGCAAGTGCCCCCCTTCTAATATAACGTGATGTTCAAGGGCGAGGAGGAGGTGTGCGAGGTGACGCCGCACTTGGAAGCCGCACTCGAGTTGCGTTTGTTTTTGCACTTGTTCGATTACAAAACAAGTGTTACCGCCGCGACAAGCAATCGACACGCATATTGACTTTCGCATTTGCTATGTCAGACCCCCACCCAGTCCCTACGCTTGGCGGCAAGCCGATCGTATCGAGTGTTCAACGCAACAAGGTCGCGGCGCCGTCGCTGGCGGGCACCGCTGCGTTGCCGGAGCTCCACGGTTTTGTGGGCATGCTGAAGCAGCAGCAGAAGAAGGTGGGCGGAATCATCAAGCGCATCACTAACGCGGTCAAGAGCATGGCCGCCACGCAAGCCTCCCCCGGCGACAACATCGACGAGGGCGGTAGCCCGGAGCCCCCGGCCAAGAAGGCCAAGCAGCCCGCCAAGCCGGCGGCTAGAGTGCCGGCCCGCCAGACCGCGATGGCAGTATCCGCTGCCGCCACCCGCGATGAGCAGCTCCTCAGTCGTGGCGGTCCCGGCCGAAACCGGATGTAAATAACTTATTCCGCCCGCCCACTGCCGCGCGCCCGCTCACTAGCACTCCCGCGCGCGCCATAGCCGCGCGCGCTATCGCGGATTTAGCCAGTAGCAACGAGATTGTCGGGCTTCTAGAGCCAGATGCAAAACTAGTCCACCGCGGATATAGCGTCGCGATGACGTCCGATGTGCGCTTGATGGAGTTTATTATTACGATTATGTCACGGAATGACTATAGACGAGTGTCATTATACTGGTAAGATTATGGGGTAGCTAAAGGGTATTGAAAGGCTAATTTCGAGGTGGACCGGGAGGCTAGTGTGATTGCCATGTGTTGATGGTGTGCGCTATCAAAAATAGTCTTGCAGGAATTGTCACGCATGCCACGTACTCAATAGACAGCACACATCTGCAAGGGAGCTGGGCTATGTCAGTCCTAGCAATAGCAGCGAGGGGCCCTCACCCACGGACCAACACTGCCACAGTCTCCGCGAAGTGCAAGAAGTCTTCGCATGTCCAGTTGGCACACACCACACCGCTAGTGCCGGTTGACGGCAGCATCGGCCGGACTGGCTTGCCAAAGTCATTGGTCGACCAGGCAGCGCACAAATGGAGACAAGCCTGGAGTGCCGGCTATCGTATGCACGATGCGCCATGCGCCGGCCTCCACTGCCACGAACCGCGTATCTGCGTTGGACAACTGCAGGTGGGCATCCCCGCAGTAGGCAATGATGGGTTCATAGTCATCGTCGACAGCCTTTCCCGGCGATGCGTCCATCACCACCATGTGCACGCCGTCTGTATAGCTGTCGCAGTAAACCAAGCGGTCGTATCTCCGACTCGTCAATTAGCTCTTCCGAGTCGCCGTCGTCGTAAATCACCTTCATCACCGGCTCCCTATCCGCCGGGTCTGCGTCCTCGTTATCCATCTCCAACTGACGACAAGGATGATACACACGGGTGGCTATCACCGGGCGGCGGCGGGCCTATATGGCATGTGTAACGGTACGTCAGGGAGGGCACCGCGGGGGCGAGGGGGGCGGGACCTAGCCGAGAAAGCATTCCCGCGTCCCAAACGTCTTATATTGGTTATGAAAGCGCCCACATGAAGTTCGGCATTCATCTCATGCGATGCCATGCTTGCTGCCAGGCCACCACCAGACGACACCGAACGCCCTTCCCCGCCGCTGGGTGCGGGGCTCGCTGATTCGTTTCGGGGAGACGAGAGCGGCGGAGAGGGCAGCAGGGGCGCGATGGCGGCGGCGACAGTATCGATTTTTAATAATTGCGTTTCGGTCTGACCGGGTCCGGACGGAGCAGAGGCGTGACGGCCGTACGGTGCAATAGCTACCGAAGGGGCGCAATCACCACCGGCTGGGACACGCGCGGCGGTGGGCGGAGGCGGCTCTAGTCGGCGCAAGCCCATGTGTGCGTGTCGTAGAAGTCCTCGTGAAGCAGGCGCCACACGTGCGGCAGCGGATTCTCTTGGCCACCGGTTCCGGAAACCCCTTGGCAGCGCTCCAACCCTGTTCCTTGCGCCAAGAGAAATACGGCGCTTGGAGATGCGACGCCCCATGGCACTACACCACGACTCGGCGGCGGCGGCTCGCAACGTCGGGGGTTGGTAGGGTTGCTAGTCATTGGCGCTTCGGCTGCTGCGATGCATGGTAAAGTGTCCGCGGGAGTGCCACTTAGCGGCTTGAGACCTACAGTACTGGTGGGCCCTTGGGCGTTGCGTCGTCATGGAGCTTGTGAGGCCTTTAAGTACAGTGAATTACGCACCCGAGTATGTACCATTGTTGCCCGCGCCGATTGGCCCGGATTCATGTCATGCCTGAGCGTTTCCTTGAGCACTGCCCTATATTTGACGGAAGTGGATCTGAGATTATCGACGAAAATATGTTGATGGAGTGCCCGCCGCGGTGGGGGTATCACCGTCAGAATGTGGGGATCTTAGTTCCGGAGTTTAGGGATTTTATTGATAGTCATGTTATTGCGTCAACACCTGAGGACTTGAGGACAAAAGGAAATCCAGCTACGGGCCACCATAGGCGGGAACTGCCATGGCAGCCACCGACCGGGCATCGCCACCCGCCAGCCGCCGCTCCACGCAGTAGGGACGCTCTCCCCAGTATCTCCATAAGTCGCTACACAACCCCCGGGCCACTCTAGTAGCGGCACTAGGCCGAATGTGAGGTAGAGGCGCCGACAGAAAAGGGGCTTCGGAGAGGTCTCGCAGCAAGGAGCGGAAGTGGGGGGGGGGGGGGGGGGGGGGGGGGGGTTCAACCCAGAACGGGGCGCCTAACCGACGCGGGCCTCCCAGCGCCAAATCCGCCGCCAGCTTGGCCGCGTCCCCTTCCGCCGAACGTAGAACTCCCTCCCCGGCACAATACAACATCCGCCCGCGGGCCACTCCAATAGCGGCACTAGGCCGAATGTGAGGTGGAGGCGCCGATAGGACAGGAAGGGAGAGGGTGCTCAACGAACATTGAACGAGTTGACCGGACCAGCAACGACATAAGACGCCGGTGTCCAGCTTGCACTGCTCCTCCGCGGCAGTGACAACGTGGGCGGGTCCAAGGCTACCAAGGTGCCACCCGTGCACGAGCCCCGCCCCCATCTCCTCCGGGGCTGGAGGCGGACGGAGGGCTCGCGCTTCAGAGGGCCGAGGACGGTCGTCGGGTCCACACATGCAGCGGGTGGGTGGGCGGCGTTAAGGCGATTGCAGGTTTGTGGCAGTACAGTATATCGACATATGATGTACTACTAAGCGGCGCTTCGCGCCGGGGATTTGTGGAGGTGCCCCTACCTCTTGGGTTGAGCCTGGTGCGGGATGCAGGCCGCTTTTAGCCGGCTTGTAGTGTTGATCTTGTAATACTGTTGTTTCCGGGTAGTACTGCTTTTAGCTTTAGATTTGTCAGTAATCTATTTTTTAAAAGAGACGTATTATTTTGTAAAACTAATTTTTGTATTATATCTGCAAGCCGCGTAAAAGCGGGCCGCTCACTACTAGTGTGCATTACAAAAAGGCCAGTACGGTACTACCCAACCCACCGCCGCTAAAAGTTGTATTACCCCCCCCCCCCCCCCCCCCCCCCAAAAAGCAGCACTACAAGATCAGCAATACAGTACAAGCCGCCTACAGGCGGCCCGCATCCCGCACGAGGCCGCGCAGGTCGGGCCGGTCGTCAGGTCTACGGGGCGGGCACGGCGCGAATCGCCATGCCCGCCGCCTGTACCGGCACCGGACGCCGGACGCCGTCGTTCGACCGTCGCCCGTCCGTCGACGGACGCCGGGCCCCGGGTCGGCGGACTGCCCCCGCACCGCGGCGACCCCTTTTCACAGCATCATTTTACAGCATATACTTGGAGTACCGGTACCGTGTAGTCGCTGTATATAAATAAAGGGACATGTTACTTGTATCCAGTGGATACAGCGTTATTTGTATCCAGGTCCAACTGCAGCTTCTGGACAAGCCATTCTGGACAAGCCGCGGTAGCGCCTCCAGTACCCGTAGCACAGAAACAGAGGCACGACTGTACTACAGGGTCCGGGCACGGATATAAATTAGGTCGCACTGGACGCCGTTGACTCGCAGTGTCGTCCCGCACCCATCCGGCACGATGCCACATCTCCCCCGCCCGCTTGCGCCTGTATAGGCGGCGCCGGATGTGCCACCCATGATATGTTTGGTAGTCCGCACTCCTTGCCTCCCACCGCACAGACGCCCGAGGCTTGCACTATCCGTTCCGTTAGCGCCAGTTGAGCCCGCCGCGTACAGTGCGCCGCCTCCAGTCGGAAGCTATGCCCCTGACGCTACAAATCCAGAGTTTGACCGCTTCTCCGTCGACGACCCACCTCGCGTCGGCCACGTGCTCGCCAGGGGCACGACACCCCACGAGGTCATCGCTCGCTACGCACATGACTACGCCACGGCTGTTGGGTATACTCAGAAACACCTCGCCGACTACAAGAACGCCGAGGGGATCCCGCGCCGCCTCCGAATTCAGTGTGGGCACTCTGGCAAGCCCGCGCCATGTCTCAAGGTGCGTGACCCCTCCATGCACCGCCAACGTTCCAGTAAACGCGTGGGATGCTGCCCCTACCTCCTTACAATATGGCGTACGACTAATCGCCCAGGCGAGCACACCAGCCAAGCGGCGCGCTGCGACTATCTCGCGTGGGTTGTGACAGCCGTAACAGGTTTGACACACGGTCTGTGCGAGGGCCTATCTGGGGGGACCCACTCTTGTGGGTCACTGGCAAGCAGAGCAGAGCATGGATTGCTGTGGTGGTTGCTGTGGTGGACCCCGCGATGATCGCTGTGGTGGCCGATGTATTTCCCCAGGCCTACCACAGATGGTGCATGTACCACCTGATCGTCAACATTTCAAGAACTGCAGCAGTGCAGTGGGCGGCGGCATCGGACAGCTTATAGTGGACTTCAGCATCACATCCAGAACACAACCCGAGGTTGCCTTTCGTGCCCGGTGTGCCCCCCCCCCCCGCCCCTGCCGTATGGTGCCGCTCTCCCCCTCCCATACTCTGAGTCCCCCAGCCCATACATCCAGCCCCGAGCTGCATTATGCTGCTCGCCCTCCCATACTGTGACTGCTCCAGCCCATATATCCAGCCCCGCGCTGCATTATGCTGCTCGCCCTCCCATACTCTGACTCCCCCAACCCATACATCCAGCCCCGAGCTGCATTATGCTGCTCGCCCTCCCATACTGTGACTGCTCCAGCCCATATATCCAGCCCCGCGCTGCATTATGCTGCTCGCCCTCCCATACTCTGACTCCCCCAACCCATACATCCAGCCCCGAGCTGCATTATGCTGCTCGCCCTCCCATACTCTGACTCCCCCAGCCCATAAATCCAGCCCCGAGCTGCATTATGCTGCTCGCCCTCCCATACTGTGACTCCTCCAGCCCATATATCCAGCCCCGCGCTGCATTATGCTGCTCGCCCTCCCATACTCTGACTCCCCCAACCCATACATCCAGCCCCGAGCTGCATTATGCTGCTCGCCCTCCCATACTCTGACTCCCCCAGCCCATAAATCCAGCCCCGAGCTGCATTATGCTGCTCGCCCTCCCATACTGTGACTCCCCAACCCATACATCCAGCCCCGAGCTGCATTATGCTGCTCGCCCTCCCATACTGTGACTCCTCCAGCCCATATATCCAGCCCCGCGCTGCATTATGCTGCTCGCCCTCCCATACTCTGACTCCCCCAGCCCATATATCCAGCCCCGCGCCGTATTATCCTGCTCGCCCTCCCATACTGTGACTGCTCCAGCCCATATATCCAGCCCCGAGCTGCATTATGCTGCTCGCCCTCCCATACTCTGACTCCCCCAGCCCATAAATCCAGCCCCGCGCTGCATTATGCTGCTCGCCCTCCCATACTCTGACTCCCCCAGCCCATAAATCCAGCCCCGCGCTGCATTATGCTGCTCGCCCTCCCATACTGTGACTCCCCAACCCATACATCCAGCCCCGAGCTGCATTATGCTGCTCGCCCTCCCATACTGTGACTCCTCCAGCCCATATATCCAGCCCCGCGCTGCATTATGCTGCTCGCCCTCCCATACTCTGACTCCCCCAACCCATACATCCAGCCCCGAGCTGCATTATGCTGCTCGCCCTCCCATACTCTGACTGCTCCAGCCCATATATCCAGCCCCGCGCTGCATTATGCTGCTCGCCCTCCCATACTCTGACTCCCCCAGCCCATATATCCAGCCCCGCGCCGTATTATCCTGCTCGCCCTCCCATACTGTGACTCCTCCAGCCCATATATCCAGCCCCGCGCTGCACTATGCTGCTCGCCCTCCCATACTCTGACTCCCCCAGCCCATATATCCAGCCCCGCGCCGTATTATCCTGCTCGCCCTCCCATACTGTGACTCCTCCAGCCCATATATCCAGCCCCGCGCTGCATTATGCTGCTCGCCCTCCCATACTGTGACTCCTCCAGCCCATATATCCAGCCCGGAGCTGCATTATGCTGCTCGCCCTCCCATACTCTGACTCCCCAACCCATACATCCAGCCCCGCGCTGCATTATGCTGCCCCCCCCCCCTCCACCCCCTCTCCAACACGCCGACTCCCCCAGCCCATTATTTTTTAACAGTTCCATGTGATTGTGCTTTTACAGGTGGGCACTTATGCTGGGTAGATATCCCAGTGCGGAAAGCTACATCAAGAAGCAACTTGGCGCGAACTTTCCACGATGGGGGGCACCTTGGTTGCAAGGCTTTACTGCAGCATCGTTCGCCAGCAGCCGGAGCGAAGGCGCCAACAAGGACTACAAGCATGGTGTCCTCCTGCGAACCCTCACACTGGAGGAGGCATTTGACCGGGTGCGGGAGGTTCAGGCACGCAAGGCAAAGAAGACGGAAATCCGCGAGATTCATGCTGAGACATCACTGGTGGACGCGGACAAGCTGTGCAAGCAGTGGTTCCCAGACATCACCGACAAGCTGGCTGAGCACGTCTCAGGCTACGCAACTCAGCTTTGCCATGAGGAGATGGGGAGCAGCGGAAACTACCGTGTGGTGGCTTGCCATGAGGCGGGGGCGGTACCTGATGACGAAGACCTGGAGGGCGAGGTCACTCTTCATCCTGTGGCGGAGGTCCCGCAAGTTGATCCTGGGACGCTGGACCTCAGGCGCTTCACTGAGCACCTGGATCGTGTTCTATGACCCAGTCCGCGTGCAGTGCAACCGGGAGGGGGACAACGTCACGGTTTTCAAGTCGCACTGGTGTACCTGTGGGATGTGTATCACAGCCGGCCTATCATGTCGTCACTTCTACGCCGCCCATCGTGACCCAGCCTGGGCGGGCTTCCACGTGCACCTCAACAACACCAGATGGCACAAAACTCAGCTCGAGTCGTCCTTGCTATGGACGTATGGCACCAACGCTACTAGGGTTTCCGCGACTGTCGCAGCCCCCCTGTCGGCCAAGGTATCCCCTGTTCTCTGCGCTGGCCTCCACCAGGTGCTGGACATTCCTGTGGACCAGCAACGCCATGCAAGGCAGTTATACGGCAAGCTGTGGGGGACGTCGCGCACCGTCACGTCCCTTCTATGCGTAGACTACGGATACGTCGAACAAGATGCGGCGGAAGAGCTCCTCGCCTGCCTGGTGCGCATTGAGGACGGCATCCGCAAGCGCAAGGCGCTGGAAGCAGCGGCCCCCACCGACAGGGCACTCAAGGCCAAGATTCAAGCTGTCGCGAACGTGCAGGACTACAATCGGCCTGACAACAAGGCCAAGGGGCGACGGAAATGCAGCAAGTGCGGGTCTGCTGGCCACAACCGTGCCACCTGCCCCAAGAGGGAGGCGGCGCAAGAGAACTTGCCGCCCTTGGGGCCCACGACTGGCCATGGCGCTCTGGCGACTTCTGCAGCAGCAGGCGCCGCCCCTTGATGCCGCTCGCTTCGCTACTCGTACCTGACCCCTGCTCGTACTGCCGCATCGCGTCCAGCAGCAGGAGCAGCATATTATATAATCGGCAGTCGTCATAGTACTCGTGCCCGTACCCGCCATAGCAGTTGTACGAGTATGTGCTGTCCAGACTTGGACACTCTCGGCGCCCCTGTCTGGACTTGAAAAATTGTAAAAATCGTGGCTGGATACGTATCCACTGGATACAAGTAAGATTTCCCATAAATAAAGAGGGCGAGTCTCACTTGCTGATTTAGCATTAAAAACGTGCTGCGGTACCGCGCTATTTTGGCGTTTCAAGTTGAGTCTGGTTTTGCCAAAAAGATCGCGCAGGCTATTTTACACTGTCAAGAGCCGAAATTGGCAGGATGGTTTAGCGAAAGCGTGGAGGGAAAACGGAGTCAGGGGGGGCGCTGCGTGGAACGCAGCGAAAACTGGAAGATGGCAGGCTCAGCTGTTCTGGCTGCTTTTATGTCTACTCGTGCTGCACCCAAAAAGGGCGCAACAACAGATGCCTAGTTCCCGTACCACTGAGCAGCAGCACTTGTAGCGAAAAAGCGGTTAGGGCAAGGAGGGAAACCCCATAAACTAGTTTAGATAATTTCAAAGTTGAGTCTGGTTTTGCCAGTCTTGAGCGAACGGAGAGAGCGGTGGATTGACGGAGAAGAGGTAGCGCCAAGTCATGAAGGAGGCACTGGGAAGGCCACCGCTGCGGAGTCCTGTTGGACTTGGAAGTGGCGGAGGGGGGCGATGTGTCCAAAGAAGAACCATGCGCCAGGTGAAGGAAGAACGTTGGGGTGGATGTAGTCCAGAACGACGTCAGAGTTAGTGGCCCAACCGCCTTGGTAGCGAATGTGGGACAATGGCACTCCGACGGCGTTTGCTGCAGAAGCTGCGCCCTTGCGAAGACTGTGTGAAGTCCAGGAAGTGCCAGCAGGGGGGGCAGTGTTGACTAGACTGATGGCTGCAGACAGCCAGTCTGACATTGTAGCCGCAGTCCAAGGTTTTGACTGCTCGGCCGCAGTGACAGCCCAGAAGTTTGATGTAGCCAAGCCAACAGTAACCAGGGGGACAGATTGGACGTTGTCGATGAAGTGGTGCAAGAGACGTGCCACTCGAGGGTGCTCGGACACCGGAAGGAGAAGTACGCGCAGGTCGTCGGGTCCCCGTCGGCCAGCGCGACCCTTCTCGCGGTACACTTGCAGGGTGATGTTGTAGTCGTCGACATGCACGTCTCGCACTCGACAGGACACGCCAGTAAGGCCCCTGGCAAAGAACATAAAGTTGACAACCGAGGCCAGGAGGGCCCGGAAGTTGCGGTGGTACTCTGGTAG
The DNA here is from genome assembly GCA_006384855.1 of Tetraselmis striata. Taxonomy (NCBI): domain Eukaryota; kingdom Viridiplantae; phylum Chlorophyta; class Chlorodendrophyceae; order Chlorodendrales; family Chlorodendraceae; genus Tetraselmis; species Tetraselmis striata. The sequence goes on from VCJN01001596.1 coordinate 47,555, forward strand.
GGAGCAGACACAATCAGCTCGGCCTTTGTGACGAAGCGGTAAGCCACATCCGCAGGCAGAGGGACACGCAAAGGGGCAGCGTCCAGTCGGCGCTGGCGCAGCATCAGCCCACGCCTTGCTGAAGTTAAGTGCAGGCTGTCCTTGGCGATTGGCTGGGTCGAGGTTGTGCAGCTCGAAGAACGTGTTGATCGCAGACAGGTAAGGTTGCAGTGACTTAGCGGCGATGTGCCCGCGCTCGCCGATCCAGGCAACGTACCGAACGACAGTCGCAGTAGTCGCCTCCAGCGGGCTGATGTTCTCGGAGTCGTGGCAGAACTCCGCGAACTGAGACAGCCGGCCGGCATAGCTCTTGAGTGTCTGAGCGCTGAGGGAGCTGGAGAGTAGGTCGAGCGTGCGCAGGCCCAGCTCGTCTGAGCCGAACGCGTCTTGCAGCCGAGCTCGCAATGAAGCAGCCCAGGGAGCGACAGCTTCGGGCTCGTCAATTACGTAAGTGCGTCGTTTTACTGACAGAGTTCCACCGGTGCGACTACTATTCGCAAAGTACTCGGCAACAGCAGTTAGGTTCCCGGCGGTTGGCCGGTAGCTGCTGGACGGGTTTGCAGTAGCATCGGTACGGGTTTGCGGGGCTAGGTTCAGGTAAGAGGGCCGCCCTGCGCGCCCTTCGCGCTCGTAGCGCATGTCTCGCGCGTAACGTACCCGCGCGAAACTTGGTCGTTGCGAACCAGTTGTAACACGTAGTGTAACAACCGACGGACGCAGTGGTGGAATGGTACGGGAGGCGGTTGTTGAGCCGCCATGTGCAGGTGTGCGGATGGTTGAGCCGCACTCGGCTGTAGCTGTGAGAAGCGCCGCACCGAGGAAGGTCTAAAGGAAGTCTGTAAAGTGGGGGGGTCAGGCCCTAACACGGGACGCTCATCTCGCCGTTGAGCTGCAAGGGTGCGTCTTGCGGCGGTCACCGAAAGGTGGCCTCGCAAAGCTCCAGCAGCTCCGACGAAAGGCGCCCCACACCGTCAATCGTGCTCACCTTCGCGGCCACGCCCACGTCCACCACCACGTCCTCGCCCACGCCCGCGACCTGCAGCTGCAGCCGCCACTCGAGCAGTAGCGGTTGCTTTCGCGCTGCTGGCAACGGTCGCCTCGAAGACACGGCGCTCGTAGTCCCGCATGGGGTCCCCAAAGATCATGCCTACTATTTATGCACGGGTGGAACAATTTGTGGTTGTGGAGCGCTAGCGCAAGAAGCCCTGATGCTCCGAAGCAGGCTGAAAATGCTGGGCTCGCAGCACATCCAGAACACCTTGGTCACCGTGTACACGCTTGATCTCATTTAGCCTCCGCAGGAAGGCCAAACGAAACCGAAACGCCTTGTCGATGGCCTCGGCGTGGTTCCGAGCTCTCGCGAGGTAGGGGGTGAAGTCCTGGTTGGTGGCAGGGACGTAGGGCAGTAGCTCGTCGAGAGCCACGAAAAGCGCGGCCATGTGGGCCCCGAAACACGACATCCACAAATACTCCTCCTGGGCCGGCAGACGCCGGTCATCCTGCTTGAGGTACTCGTTCGTTAGGTCGGTGCTCAGGGGGAAGAGTCCAGGCACTCGGCTGACCGGTCGAACGGCCTCGTAACCAGACTCTGCTCTCTGCAGTAGCTCTGGCACCGCGAGGTAGTCATCCTCGGCACTCACGGATTTTGCTCCGACACGGCCGCTCTGGGCTAGCTCTAGCAAGTGGGGCGCTCTGCGGCTCCCCCGCTGCCTGTCGGCTGTCCCGCGATGCGCTGCCCGGAGCGAGAGCCATGTGCCCCTTCTCCATCAACAACACGCTCACGAGCCGTCAATTGAGCTACAGCCGTAGCCAATGCCCGCACATCTGCTTGCAACGACTTGAGCGTCGGCTCAACGACGGGTTCTTCTCCATCTGACATAGTAACGCACGGACGTACGGACGAGAATATCACACTCGGATGGCGAGCCGGGTGTGGTCTTGAACAACCTGGGGTGACCTTGCTCGCAACTGGTTACGAGACAGTTTTTACATCGCTGCGTGTAACGCAGCGAAAACTGGAAGATGGCAGGCTCAGCTGTTCTGGCTGCTTTTATGTCTACTCGTGCTGCACCCAAAAAGGGCGCAACAACAGATGCCTAGTTCCCGTACCACTGAGCAGCACTTGTAGCTAAAAAGCGGTTAGGGCAAGGAGGGAGACCCCATAAACTAGTTTAGATCATATCAGACGGATATATGACGTGCCTGGCGGGCTATAGAACACACGCGCATATCCATTCAGAACCATACCGTACTCGTACCTGTACCATGAAATCAAACGAGCAAATAACGAAAGTATGACGGTTCATCCACGAAGGGCGTATGACGGAGGACGGACGGACGGACGGAGGACGCCTAAAAATCCGTCATAAAACCGTATTTTAACCGGTATCGATTATCTCATATTTCAGGCGATTTCGGACGCGGCTCTCCTTTTCCTCCGCTCAACCCAAGAGGTAGGGGAACGCGCGTACGGGTTGCTACAATATTAGGTTTTGAGGGCACATTAACTATCAGGGTTTAATTACCCTAACTACCCTAATCGCCGCTTTCGCGAGCTGTCCGCGCCCCACTACTGGCGGCGGCGCTTCTCGGCAGCAGGCGGCGGGAGCAGCAGCAGCAGCGACAGGTCCAGCACCCGCTGCCGTTGGTGCGGTAGTTGATGATGGGACGCACGTCCGAGGCCAGGCAGTACGGCTGCTGCAGTTAAGCAGAGCTAACAATATATCCAGCAGGCCACCTTACCGAGGCTGGTATCAGCTGCTGCCCACGTTTATCAGGCTGTCACTCTGTGCAGCACCGTCAGACGAGGCGCAGTCTCAGGTGCCCCTCTCTCTCCTCCGCCCACATCACATCCGCTCGCGTGTCATCAACTTTATCGGCGAATCGGTCGTGGCTACGAACACTGCACTACAGTACTGCCGAGGTTATCTGTGGAGTGTCCTTGAAAAAGTATTCCGCGAGAGCGGCGAGCATCTTCCCACCGCGAGCCCGCGGCGGCCAGCCCCCGCTCCCACCTGCGGCGTGGTCTGCGCAGGCTTGGCCTCTGCCGCCACACTGAACTGCCTTGGTAGCTCGCGCGCGCTTGGCTAGGTAGCCTGGAGCCGTGTACTGGCCGGGCCGCGATCGCGCAACCGTGCGGGGCGGGAAACCTTGCGCTTTGCCTTTCGTGGGGGTTTCGGCCGCCGCCGCTGATCAGCCTGCCCAGTGCTGCCGCCGTCGCCACTCGTGCCCTCCGAGCCTGATCCCAACCCATCGCGGAACCCCCGGGCGTGCAGGGTAACGGACGGCAGGCGAGCAGTGAATAGCGAAAGCACCATGTCGCCGGACAAGCCCCTGAGCAAGTGGACGGTGGCGGAGCTTCGAAAGGATCTCCAGACTCGCGGGCTGGAGACCAAGGTGCCCCCCCCCCCCCCCCCCCCCCGGCGCGCGCGCTTCCCTATCTTCCTACTCCCACCACGCACGCGGGGGGCAGTCATCCCGCCTCCTGTCCAGGCGTGGCCCAGCGGTTCTGAGCACTCCTTCATCCTGGCCACTATACTGAAGATATGTTATTCATTCATTTCTAGGTTTACTCGTGCCGCACTCAACTTACACATATATTTCTCTGTAAATCTTATCTTCCTGCCCTTCTGCTCCGGAAGGTCGCCTGTCCACACGCGCAACTCCGGACGTAGATTCTGCACCCCTTTTCTAGCCTGTGGCCTGCTGGTAGGCCTTTCGGAGTTTTTGGCCCTGAAGCACATGCGCCACCCCATTCTTGTCCCATGCAGGGCCTCAAGGCAGAGCTCATCACCCGGCTGCAAGAGGCCATCGAGGCAGGCGGCGGCGCCGCGGCGCCCGAGCCCACAGATGAGGCCATGCCCACGGCGCCCGCCTCGGAGGACATGGGCAGCCTGATGCCCAGCTTTGTTTCGCTAGACGGCGGGGACAAGCCCGCGGCGGCTGCCATGGAGGTGGACGGCGAGAAGCCCGCCGCGGTGGCGGAAGAGGCAACGCCAACGCCGGCGCCGACGCCGGTGGCAGCTGCAGCGCCTGCTGCTGAGCCGGCTGCTGGCGGCCCTGAGTCTCACCCAGTGGAGGTCACTCCAGCTCCGGCCGAGAAGGAGGCGGCGGCGGAGCCGATGCAGGAGGAGCCAGCGGCCGCTGCGGCTGCGGCCACCCCCGCGGCCACGGAGACGACCCCAGCCAAGGCTGAGCCCGCAGCCGTCAAGGCAGTGGTGGCGACACCCCCGAGCGTTGCAGCCGTGGGATCGCTCGCCGCGCCGTCGCCCACCGCGACCGCCGCTGCCACCGCGGCCGCGGAGGCGAGGAAGAAGTCGCTGGCAGAGCTTGGCCCTGAGGAGTGGGAAGTCATGGAGCTGCCCGACAGCTGGAGGCCGCTGCCGCTGCTGCGGGCGAGTGCCCCACCCCCCCTCATATATGTGTGTGTGTCTTTGTGTGTGTGTGTGTGTGTGTGTGTGTGTGTGTGTGTGTGTGTGTGTGTGTGTGTGTGTGTGTGTGATACATCCATGCATGCTTACCTTGCGGTCATCCAAGCCCACCTGCCTTTCAGCTTGATGCTCACCGTTGTGTGTGCGGCTTTGGCAGATTTCCAACTTGCCCGAGAAGGTCACCGAGGATGACATTGACGGCCTGATGGCGGGCGCCGGCTTCCCTTTGAAGAGCGTTACGCTGGAGGAGGGCGGCAAGAGCGCCTTCATGCGCCTTGCGGTTCCCAAGCCGTCGGCAAAGCCTGTGGAGAAGGCCGAACCCCCGTCCGAGGAGGCGGTGAAGGAGGAGACGATGCCGGCCGCGGAGGGTAAGGAGGCTGCCAAGGAGGCCGTCAAGGAGGGGGAGGGGGCCGCCAAGAAGGAGGAGGGCGGTGAGAAGAAGGAGGAAGCGGAGGTGGAGATCCCGGCGGCGGACTACTACAACGACCCCGACAAGGTGGCCAGCCCTTGGGGCAGGGCGACTATCACAGTTGCCATGTTTTGTGTTTTCTGATTGCTTACCTTCAATCTCCTTTCTTGCAGGTTGGGTATGATGTTGCCAAGAAGCTCGGCAAGCTGGGCCTCGAGATGTCCGGCAAGAAGCTGCAGATTGAGGGCTGCACGCGCCCCGCGGAGCAGATCTCGCTCTACATCGGCAACCTGCCGCACGAGCTGGACTCGGACGAGGCCATCCATACCACCCTCGTACGCCACGGACAGCTGGAGCGCTGCTTTGTTGTGCGCAGCCCAGACGGCAAGAGCAAGGTGGGGCCTACTTGGCTCTTTACATACACCGCCTCAAATGAATCACCCTTGACGTGTTGAAACTGCGGCTCGAGATGGCCATGCATCCTGAATTGCAATGTGTCTGTGGGTGCTCCACAGGGTTATGCCATTGCAGAGTGGAGCCTGCCCGCAAGCGCCGTGAAGGCGTACAACGAGCTGGAGGAGATATCCCGCGAGATGCGTAAGGGCGTGGTTTACTCGACGGCGGTGCACCGCGTGCTGGGCAGCCGCGCCAGCGAGATTCTGAAGCCGAAGGAGGAGGCCAAGCCGGCGGCAGAGGCAGGCTCCGCCCTGGAGGCGGCCCCAGCTGCTGCGGCCTCCGAGGACAAGGAGGGCGCTGGGGAGGGAGCGGCCAAGCCGGCCGACGCGCCTGCTGAGGTCAAGGGACGAGGAGGCCAAGCCCGATGAGGCCAAGCCAACAAGCGAAGAGGCCAAGCCAGCGGATGAGGAGGCCAAGCCAGCTGCCGAGGCAGGCGCGGAGGAGGCCGCCAAGACCGAGGTGCCTGCAAAGAGCCCAGCCAAGACCACCTCTGCCCCCACAGCGTCGCAAGCCAACAGCGGCAAGCGCCCCTTCGTCAAGCCGCTACGCGCGGAGTGGAATCGCTCCTGCTCGCGCGAGTCTTTCTTTGGCAAGAATCTCTACGTGGCTAACCTCAACCAAGTAAGCCCTGCCCCCTGCTCCCCCCCCCCCCCCCCCCCCTTTCTCCTCCTCCCCCGGTCCCCTCTCAACCGGGCACGCGGCGTATGACACCACTCACTCGGCCATCTCCATCCCGTCTACAGGGCTTCCAGAACGAGGCAAGCCTCAGCAAGGCCTTCTCCGAATACGGCCCCGTCAAGGAGTGCCACATTGCCAAGAACAAGGCAACTGGCTTCACCAAGGTACGCGCTACTCCTGCATGATACTACATGTCAAAGTCTAAATGCTGTGCATATGTATGTGTGCGTCGGTCAGAACTCTTGGCCTTTTCTTTTCCCCATCTCCCTTGGCTGCTCTAAGACTCTGTCCACTCACTGCGCAGGGCTTTGCCTTCATCGAGTTTTATCACTCCAAGTCGGCCACGGCTGCGTACCAGGCGCTCGATGACCAAACCACCAACATGGGCAAGCTGGCTGTAGCCTTCAGCAACCCCGCCAAGGTATAGGGAGCTCCTGTTAGCCCCCCCCCCCCCCCCCTTCCCCGCCCCCGCTTTGCTGCCTCTACCCTTTACCCTCCTTGTCAAGCTGCTGTGTCACTGTTGGTCTGACTTCCTGTGTCCCATGCCCGTCCGTCTGTAGACAACGCCGCGCATCTACCGCAGCAAGAGCTCCATTCTCAACGCGCCCCCACCTCCGCCGCGCCAGGCGAACCGCAACCAGCCCTCTCGCTACAGCAGCAGCACAGGCTCACTGGGCTCCGCCCGCGGCGGCATGGCCGGCCGCATGGGCGCCATGGGCAGCTCTGGCGCCATGGGGCGCGGTGCCGGCATGGGCGCCATTGGCGGCATGGGCATGAATGGCGGCATGGCCGGCAGTATGGCCGGCGGTCGCGGCACGGGCATGATGGGCAGTATGCCCGGCGGCCGCGGCATGGGCATGATGGGTGCCCAGGGCGGCATGAACATGATGCGCATGCAGCAGCAGCAGCAGATGATGATGATGCAGCAGCAGCAGCAACAGCAGATGATGATGATGCAGCAGCGGCAGCAACAACAGCAGCAGATGGCGCAGACGCAGCAGATGTCGGTCGCCAACCAGGCGCGGCGCGCCCAGGAGGAAGCGCTTGCAAGGCGTCAGCAGGTGAGGATCCCCAGCCCCTCTGCATAGCCCGCACTCACGAGCGGCCCTTTGTGCGCTATTATACCAGAGCCAATGTACGATTTGTCCTTATCCGATGTCATGTAGCACCCTTGCAATGTTGGCTTCCTGTGCTTGGTACATACAGACATACTTATATGTACATACATATCACACACCATACATACAGAGAGAGGGCACTTGGGCACTGGACTACGCAACCATGCAAGCAAGATAGGTCTTCCTCTGAGCCCTCACTATTGCAGCTTCTTACGTGAATCCGGCAGCTGGCTCTTTGCTCACTTGTGTATTGCTTGTGATTCTGTAGGAGGTCTCTGTACGCCAGCAGGGGTCGATGCAGCGCCAGTCATCGGGCGGCACCGGCGGCAAGTCCTTTGCTAGTGCCGTGCGCATGGGGACTCCCCGTGACTCGTCCCCTATGTCGCGCGACCAGCGCCGGCCGGGTGGCTATGGGACCTCGCCTCCCATGAACGCCGTGCCGCCCCCGGCCGCACCCGCCGCTCCTGCGGCAATCGCCCGCGGCGCCTACAGCGGCTATGGCCAGCCGGCCAAGCCCCTGGCGCAGCCCGTGCCGCCACCCAAGAAGCCGCAACCGGTCGCCCCGCCGCCGGTCGCCAAGCCGGCCCCCACGCCCATGCAGCCTGCCAGTCAGCAGGGTTATGGCCAACAGGCGCAGCATGCGCCCGCCAGCCAGCCAGGCTACGGCCAGCAGGCTGGCTACGGCACCCCGCAGCAGGCATACGGGCAGTACGGCCAGCAGGCGCAGCAGCAACCCGCCGGCCAGCAGTCGGGTTACGGCCAGCAGGCCCAGCAGCACCAGGTCTGCCTCTCCCCCGTCCCAGCGCTGCCTCTACCCTCAGTATCCCAGCATCAGCGCGGTTTGTCCAAGTTCTCCATGCTGAATAACCCCTCTCTGCTGGCTGCTTGTGCAGGGCTACCAGCAGCAGCCGGCCACACAGCAAGGCGCCTACGGAGCGCAACAGCACCCCCAAGCTCAACAGCAACAGGGCGCCTACGGAGCCCAGTCCACTGCCTACGGCGCCCAGTCTGCCCCGTACGGCTCCCAGCAGGCGCAGCAGGGCACCTACGGGGGCCAGGCTGCCGCGTACGGCGCGCAGCAGCAGCAGGGTGCCTACGGGTCGACCCCTCAGGCAGGAGCGGCTGCTCAGACTGCGGCCTACCCTGGCCAGCAAGCGACGTACAGCCAGGCCACCGCACAGGCGCACCATGCTCAGGGATACGGCGCCCAGGCGCAGCAGGCGTACCCGGCCACCTCTGCTCAGGTGCTCCACCCCCCCCCCCCCCCCCCCCCCCCTTCTCTCCGCCCTCCTCCCCTTCCCGTGACTGCCTCCTGTGCATATTTGGTATTTAGCCCATCTCATTGCCTTTTTCTGGCCTGCCCAGGCCGCCACTCAGCAGCAGCCGCAGCAGTATTCCTATGGGCAGCAGGCGTACGGCGCGCAGCAGCCGGCTCAGGCCCAAGCTGCCACTGCTCAGACTCATCAGGTGCGCTCCTGTGTAGACGAGAGGTGACCCATTATGCATGCAGTGCGTCTCTCACTCTTTTTATCTCCCGGTCTTGCCCATCACATTCCTCGTCTTGTTCCGCCCCGCGAATACAGGGCTACTACCAGCAGCCAGGCCAGCAGCAGTCATATGGCACCCAGGCCCAGGCGGCTCAGCCGCAGGCGTACGGCGCCCAGCCCCAGCAGGTAACCCCCCCCCCCCCCCCCCCCTCCATCGTCCCCTCCTCTCTCGCCTTCTTGCCAAACACCGGACCGCCGCCCTATCACATGCATGCCTGACTTGGCGTCTGTTAGTTGACCGAGTCACACCTTGTTCACCATCCCCACAGGGCGCGGCTACTGCGGCGCAGACTGCTCAGGCGAGCTACCAGTACCCGGGCTATGGCCAGCAGGTCCCCCCCCCCCCCCCCCCCCTCGCCCCCACCCTCACCCCCTATCCCTTTATAACCCTTTTTTGGTGTTTGTCTGCCTCCCTATGTCACCCTCTGTCCCTGCCCTCTGAAACCCCAAAAACCTTTTCGTGCAGCTCCTGCAAAGCACAATAGTACTTCACCCATCCTCATCCCTTAGAGCCATACACGCTTTTCTCCCCTGTCTTTTACTATCTACCCTGGCAAGCATCCTTTAATTGAACCTATATCATTTTTGGTCTGTTCTTCGCAATGATTGAGTGGTGAATTCCTCTTGCTGTGTCTGAGTTGTGGCCCCGCTGCCTTCAGGCCACCCAGCCGGCTGCCACCCAGCCGGCTGCCGCCCAGCCGGCTGCCACCCAGCCGGCCGCCGCCCAACAGGCCGCTGCTCAGCCTCAGCAGTACACCGCGGAGCAGCAGGCCGCGTACCAGCAGTATTACGCGCAGTATGCGCAGCAGTACGCCCAGCAGCAGCAGCAGCAGCCCGCGGCCGCAGCTGCTGCGGGGCAGGCGGCGGCGTACCCTGCGGCCGCTGCGCAGCCCGCCGCTGGCGTGGGCCAGAAGCGTGATGCCACCGTGTACCAGCAGCCCGCTCAGGTTAGCCCCAAGGCCCCCCTTTGCTCCCAGTGCCACGACGGGACGACTAATTACGGGAGTAGGGTGTTGGAGGCATTTCATTTCGTCATCACCAGCACCAGCAGCTTGTTGCGGCAATCAGACCCTCACCCGCCTTCAAATGATGACTGCAACGAGTCGTCCAAACACGCGTAATATATGCATTCACTCTCGTTGGTATATATATATATATATATATATATATATATATACAGATCGGCCCTTATCCATTAATGTGCTCTGTCGCGTTGTTTCGGATGCATTCCAGGTACCGCCGACGTGGCCGTGAGAAACTGTGTACACGCAGAGACTTCAGATATCTCCGGCTCCCTCAGCTCTAGTTACATTTCTATGATTACAGCATGTAGAACCGATCCGATGAAAGCGGCCACTGGTGGGATTCCGTATTTGTGCAGTTCGGACTCCGCCGGCAGCCGCGTTGGTAACCGCGATTGACGCGACTCCAGCAGTGGTGCATGGTGCAGTACATAGCGCCATAGATGCCCCCCCCCCCCCCCCCCCCCCCCCCCCCCCCCGCGGCCTGGGTTGCCTTATACAAGCACAGCCACTGAGATATTGCAACACTTTGTGATGTGTGTGCAGGCGCAGGCGCAGGGGGCCTATGCCAGCTACTACCAGCAGCAGCCCGCTTACGGTGAGAGGCTCACCACCCACGTTCGCTCCACCCGCCGCTGTGCTCCCCCTTTATTGTCTTTACATTACTTCATCTTCTATATACGCAAGCTATATACCAGACTTGCTATCGTTGAAAGACAAATCCGATGAAGGGTCACTCATACTCACGAGGAAGATTTTCAAGCATAGACCGCCTATTCTTCTATATGTTTTCCCTTGGGCAACTACGTGATAGGATCACTTTTATATTTACAGCATTTAAAACCGGCAGCACGAGATGCTGAGGGGCTATCATGGCGCTCGCGGCACCGCAGGGCAACCCCAAGCTCAAGACCCCAAGCGTCCACGCTACTAGAGGGGCACGCTCTGTGGCCGGGGCGGTTTGCGCGTGTGCATCCTTCCTGGGTGACACAGGTGAGGCCGGCGGCCGCCGGTGCGCACGCACGCCCCCGCCGGCCCGCGCCCTGCTCTACCTGGCGCCGCAGACGGATTTGGTGATGGTTTTTTGACGGTTTGGTTGGATGATTGAGACGGATGTTTGAGTGGCACAGCTGCGGCTGCTGCGAGGCCCGAGTCAGTACGGAAGGATCGCAGCGGCGCGTAGCGCAATATATATGCGGTGAATGAGGCGTGGTTTTCTCGCGCCCTGTCGCCAAGTTTGGAAGATCTCGGCTGGCAGGCCTGTACGCCGCCGGCCTGGATGATGTGGAGTGTGGTCTGGGGCAGCTGTGCCCCGCCACCTAGTGTACTGCCCTGTGGTAGTCCCCCTCTCCCTCTTTAGTAGTGTGACCTCCTTGTAGTCGGTGGAGCCATCTGGGCCCTCACCTGATGGTTCGATGCAGTGGCTACAGCCCCCGTTTCGCTCTGCGGCGTGACGGCATGCGCCTTTGCGCCTACCCGTCTAGACGCGGAAAGGATACCCCCCTCCCCCTTAGCCGTAAGTGGATACACTTTCCCAGAGGGCTACTTTCCTTGTTGGATGTCGCCATACGCTGCATGGCGCCATTGTAGCGGCGGGCGGTTTATGTTTAGATGGATGGATATGGAAGGGGGCTCCGGCGGGGCATGATGCGCTTGTCATGATGTAACCACTGCGCGACTATGCCAACCTGCCCTTACCCGGGCCATACTACCCTTTTGAAAAAGGGCGCGCTGGGACTCGGCAGGGCTGTGGCACGCTGGTGGCTGCGCTTTAATAATGGCACCACCGGCTGCAGCTTGATAAGCATGTATGATAGTATTCCCTGCAGAGCCATCCATGCCTGCAGCATGACCTGCATGGCTGGCATGATACGCGGCCGCACCCTAGTACGCAACACTGCAGCAGCAGGACAATAAAACTCATCAGCTCTTGTGATCTACGGTGCATGCGGGGCTGGCATGCTACTGTGAGAACCTGTGCCATTGTTGGGCGCCGGGGGGGTGTTGGGGGGGGGGGGGGTGTGTGGGGGCCCGAGCTCGCCACCCTCCTGCCTGTCCGCAACACATGTACCCGTAGAACCTAGAATGTGTAGGCACGCCAGAAATCAAACGCCAGCACTAAAGCTCTTTCAACAAGCCAAGGGACGCAGGCGCAGCCCACGTCATCCAATCTGCTGAGTACCTCTTGCATCTGCCAGACTTATCAACCAGTAAGTGAACTACGGGTATAGTACCCCCTTTCTCGTCTACCATGGACGGCCAGTTGTGTGGCATCATCAGCGCCCCAGAGAACCCAGGACCCCCCCCCCCCCTTTCCTACCTGTAGAGAACCCTCTCCGTCCCCACTTTCTTCTCCATGGCTTCGGGCCCTGCAGGTGCCCGTCCCATCTGTCAACATAAGGTCAACTGAGCTGCTGTCTGATTTGGCCTCCCGCGTGTGGACAGGGATTCCCCCCCCTTCAGTGGATTGGCGCAGGAGCCTGCGGTCTACGCATCGAGCATAAGGTGCAAGGTATGCACATGCCCCTGCCACGTGGGGCGGCGACACTGACAATAGAGCTTGTGAAGGGTTTGCATGCAACTGGCACGCCCTGTCAACCTCCCAGGGAACTGACATACGTGTACTGACAACCCACCCACGAGAAACCTTGAACAAAGCTTTTTGAGGTCGCCCAGCGGCACCTAAATCAGCCAACCACGGCGCTTGCATGCAAATTCCCAACAGTGTCCCCCGTAGTGTCATCCATATAGACATCTGTTATGCAGGCCAGGTTCTTATTCTAGTTTGCCTGCCACTATGGGTGGCGCCGCACCTACAAGAGACCTTTGCCAGTTGACGAAAATACAACGAATGTGTCTGGAGAGTTACAGGCAAACTACAATAAGAAAACCTGGCCTGCATAACAGATGTCGAAATGGATAGCACTACAGGGGACACTGTTGGGTATTTGCATGCAAGCCCCATGGTTGGCTGATACTACGAGCGCTAATGGGTGCGGCGACACCCACACGCAGCAGAGTTAGCTCATATTGCTGGTCTAGAAGATGGCCGACTAGTCTTTGACATCAGCAGCATCTGTAAGTAATCTGTGTTGATGCCCTCTACATAAATGGCAATGGTACTGGCAGTGGTGCACATCAACAGAGGAAACACGACTGTTCACTGCCATGAAGGCCATATCCGGAGAGTGGTCCCAAATGTGACACAGTAACACATTCCCAAAAAATGTCTCACTCACAATGTGCCATTCCTATCCCGTATCAATGCAGCATTTGCCCGCACGTGTGCCAAGTGGTGCTAGTGCTCAGTAAACCCTGCAGATCATATGCAAATCCGATGCCATGGCCAACAAGCTTCAGTTTCGGAGGCTGCGAAGTGATCTTATTGGGAGGTCAGGCTAGATTTACAAGGAGTTAGGGTTTGGTCTAGAGCCAGCGTATATCGCCAGCTTAGGAGGACAGCTGGGAGGTGGAGTAGATGAGGTTGGCGGCGACGGCGAGGCCGACAACAAGGAGACCGGCCCAGGCAATCAGGCCCTTGGTTCCGAGCGTGTACGACTCGCCGGACTCGGACCACGTGTCGGGGGTGTAGATGGGAGAGTATCCGTCGACGTTGGCGCCGTACTTGTCCTGGAACTGGTAGACGCCCTTGCCCTGCGAGACACATAACCGAGCGGTCGGTCCTCGGCGTCAACGACAAGGCCACGGCAGACACAAGCCCGCAAGCGTGATTAATCAATCCGCTTGTCGACAAGGTTAGGGGCGGGAGGCAAGGGTGAGTGTGTGTATGCCGCACCTTGCCCTTCCGGCCCTGGGGGTCCAGCCAGCCCTTGGCCTTCATGGAATCGGACACACCCATCAGGTTCTTCTGCACGACCTGGTTCGCCACCTTGTTCAGGCCCTGCTTCTTCAGGTCAATCTTCTTGCCGGATGCCACCACCGTGGTGTTCACGGCGTTGCGGCCGCTGCGTGGAACAAGGATAAAGGGCCACGTCAGCCAGAAGCGCTGTCGCGGCAAGCCGAGGGGGCGACATGGTGAGGGGGATGGGCGCGCGGCGGCGCCACGTATGCTGGTATGCAGTCGGGATGCCTTTCTCTAGTCGGCCTTCCACCCGAACACGGCGACCCTCGCAAGGCCAATTATTTTTCAAGAAAGCCCTGTGTGTCGAGTGATGCTGAACCGCGGGTACGTCCACGCGAGGTTGCTGCAAAACGGCGGAGAGCAGGTTACAGGTAGACAGCGCGGAAGCTTCGATATAGATATAGCTCAGCCAAACAAACTACTGGTAACAATACCCTACTCGGCCGCCGGGAGAAAGACGCGAAGGTCCGGCCCCTCCACACCGAAAACACGACACCTGTGAGCACCTGTGGAATATAGCTGTGAGGGTAAGGAGCTGTTGTTGCAAACTGTCTCCTCGGTGGTGGGTGAACGGGGGAGCGAGGAGGGGATATACGGTGTGAAACGTGCTGGATCTAGCAGCAAGCACAACGCAACCGCAGAGGCAAAACAGTGCGGGCCCACGTACCGTGTGGCCTTCACCTTCAGGGTCGCACCCAGGAAAGGCTTGGTCTGGGCAATGGCAGCCATGGTGCTGAACTGAGACGCGAAGGGGTTGGGATGAAACGTGGCGAGTGAGGGCTGAGTGAATGAGTGACGCCTGCACCAGATGCGCGTTTGTCCATATTGTCGCGTTCGGTGCGCGTTGGGCACCCCCCACGCTCGCGACCATGTCCATGTCGCAGCAGCTTTCCAATCCAGAGGTCTATCGAGCTCTCCCCACATAATGCTCCGCACCGTCAGATATTAATCGAACGGCAGTTGACGAGATTTTAGGATCGTCTATAAATCTTCAACTTGTCAAATAATAGTATATAACGATAACCAGTTTGTTTCTGTCCAATCAGGTGCTGCTGAGCTGGATGATTGCGCGGTGATTCTGAAGGCTCTAGTATCGGTGGCTAACATATTGTGAATAACGTACACACGCCCTGTATACCCGTACGGGTTACGTACATAGCGCGCGACTACTGCAGCAACTAGTACGTTTCAAAGTTGAGTCTGGTTTTGCCAAAAAGGCCGCGCAGGCTGTTTTACACGGTCAAGAGCCGAATTTGGCAGGATGGTTTAGCGAAAGCGTGGAGGGAAAACGGAGTCAGGGGGGCGCTGCGTGGAACGCAGCGAAAACTGGAAGATGGCAGGCTCAGCTGTTCTAGCTGCTTTTATATCTACTCGTGCTGCACCCCAAAAGGGCGCAACAACAGATGCCTAGTTCCCGTACCACTGAGCAGCAGCACTTGTAGCGAAAAAGCGGTTAGGTCAAGGGAGGAAACCCCATAAACTAGTTTAAAACATTTCAAAGTTGAGTCTGGTTTTGCCATTCTTGAGCGAACGGAGAGAGCGGTGGATTGACGGAGAAGAGGTAGCGCCAAGTCATGAAGGAGGCACTGGGAAGGCCACCGCTGCGGAGTCCTGTTGGACTTGGAAGTGGCGGAGGGGGGCGATGTGTCCAAAGAAGAACCATGCGCCAGGTGAAGGAAGAACGTTGGGGTCGATGTAGTCCAGAACGACATCATAGTTAGTGGCCCAACCGCCTTGGTAGCGAATGTGGGACAATGGCACACCGATGGCGTTCGCTGCAGAGGCTGCGCCTTTGCGAAGACTGTGCGAGGTCCAGGAGGTGCCAGCAGGGGGGGCAGCGTTGACCAGACGGATGGCTGTGGACAGCCAGTCTGACATTGTAGCCGCAATCCAAGGTTTTGACTGCTCATCCGAACTGACAGCCCAGAAGTTCGACTTAGCCAAGCCAACAGCAACCTGGGGGACTGACTGGACGTGGTCGAGGAAGTGGTGTAGGAGACGTGCTACTCGGGGGTGCTCTGACACTGGGAGGAGAAGTACGCGCAGGTCGTCGGGTCCCCGTCGACCAGCGCGACCCTTCTCTCGATACACTTGCAGGGTGATGTTGTAGTCGTCGACATGCACGTCTCGCACTCGACAGGACACGCCAGTAAGGCCCCTGGCAAAGAACATAAAGTTGACAACCGAGGCCAGGAGGGCTCGGAAGTTGTGGTGGTACTCTGGGTAGGGAGCAGACACAATCAGCTCGGCCTTTGTGACGAAGCGGTAAGCTACATCCGCAGGCAGAGGGACACGCAAAGGGGCAGCGTCCAGTCGGCGCTGACGCAGCATCAGCCCGCGCCTTGCTGAAGTTAGGTGCAGGCTGTCCTTGGCGATTGGGTCGAGGTTGTGCAGCTCGAAGAACGTGTTGATCGCAGACATGTAAGGTTGCAACGATTTAGCGGCGATGTGCCCCCGCTCGCCGATCCATGCAACATACCGAACGACAGTCGCAGTAGTCGCCTCCAGCGGGCTGATGTTCTCGGAGTCGTGGCAGAACTCCGCGAACTGAGACAGCCGGCCGGCGTAGCTCTTGAGTGTCTGAGCGCTGAGTGAGCTGGAGAGTAGGTCGAGCGTCCGTTGGCCCATCTCGTCTGAGCCAAACGCGTCCTGCAGCCGAGATCGCAATGAAGCAGCCCAGGGAGCGACAGCTTCGGGCTCGTCAATTACGTACGTGCGTCGTTTTACTGACAGAGTTCCACCGGTACGACTAATGTTCGCAAAGTACTCGGCAGCAACAGTTAAGTTCTCGGCGGTTGGCCGGTAGCTGCTGGACGGGTTTGCAGTAGTCTCGGTACGGGTTTGCGGGGCTAGGTTCAAGTAAGAGGGCCGCCCTGCGCGCCCTTCGCGCTCGTAGCGCCTGTCTCGCGCGTAACGTACCCGCGCGAAACTTGGTCGTTGCGAACCAGTTGTAACACGTAGTGTAACAACCGACGGACGCAGCGATGGAATGGTACGGGAGGCGGTTAGTTGAGCCGCCATGTGCAGGTGTGCGGATGGTTGAGCCGCACTCGGCTGTAGCTGTAAGAAGCGCCGCACCGAGGAAGGTCTAAAGGAAGTCTGTAAGGTGGGGGGGTCAGGTCCTGACACGGGGCGCTCATCTCGCCGTCGAGCTGCAAGGGTGCGCTTTGCGGCGGTCACCGAAAGGTGGCCTCGCAAAGCTCTAACAGCTCCGACGAAAGGCGCCCCACACCGTCACTCGTGCTCACCTTCGCGGCCACGCCCGCGTCCACCGCCACGTCCTCGCCCACGCCCGCGACCTGCAGCTGCAGCCGCCACTCGAGCAGTAGCGGTCGCTTTCGCGCTGCTGGCTACGGTCGCTTCGAAGACACGGCGCTCGTAGTCGCGCATGAGGTCCCCAAAGATCGCGGAACCCAGATGCTCCGAAGCAGGCTGAAAATGCTGGGCTCGCAGTACATCCAGAACACCTTGGTCACCGTGCACACGTTTGATCTCATTTAGCCTCCGCAGGAAGGCCAAACGAAACCGAAACGCCTTGTCGATGGCCTCGGCGTGGTTCCGAGCTCTCGCGAGGTAGGGGGTGAAGTCCTGGTTAGCGGCAGGGACGTAGGGTAGTAGCTCGTCGAGAGCCACGAAAAGCGCGGCCATGTGGGCCCCGAAACACGACATCCACAAATACTCCTCCTGGGCCGGCAGACGCCGGTCGTCCTGCTTGAGGTACTCGTTCGTTAGGTCGGTGCTCAGGGGGAAGAGTCCAGGCACTCGGCTGACCGGTCGAACGGCCTCGTAACCAGACTCTGCTCTCTGCAGTAGTTCTGGCACCGCGAGGTAGTCATCCTCGGCACTCACGGATTTTGCTCCGACACGGCCGCTCTGGGCTAGCTCTAGCAAGTCGGGGCGCTCTGCGGCTCCCGCGCTGCCTGTCGGCTGTCCCGCGATGCGCTGCCCGAAGCCGGAACCATGTGCCCCTTCTTCATCAACAACACGCTCACGAGCCGTCAATTGAGCTACAGCTGTAGCCAGTGCCCGCACATCTGCTTGCAGCGACTTTAGCGTTGGCTCAGCGACGGGTTCTTCTCCATCTGACATGATAACGCACGGACGTACGGACGAGAATATCACACTCGGATGGCGAGCCGGGTGTGGTCTTGAACAACCTGGGGTGACCTTGCTCGCAACTGGTTACGAGACAGTTTTTACATCGCTGCGTGGAACGCAGCGAAAACTGGAAGATGGCAGGCTCAGCTGTTCTAGCTGCTTATATATCTACTCGTGCTGCACCCAAAAAGGGCGCAACAACAAATGCCTAGTTCCCGTACCACTGAGCAGCACTTGTAGCTGAAAAGCGGTTAGGTCAAGGGAGGAAACCCCATAAACTAGTTTAAAACAAAACCCAGCTAGTGTTCAGTATTTATTTATTACAGCTAGTGTTCAGTCTTACTACAATGCAATAGTACAGTATTTACATACATGATTTATCAGCGACTAGTCGCTACTACGCCCTCAGCCCCTCAACGCGAACATACATACTAATTACATGAGCTAGCTGCAAAAGGCGATAAAGAAACCACCCGAATAGGCAATAGGAAACATCCACTAATCCATACATACATACTAATCCATATACTAATAATTGATCCGAAGACCATCCTTGTGCCAGACTAGCTACCACATCATCGCATTCTGCATACATGATGTCGACGGAAGTGTCTTCATTTCATCGTTATAAATCTTCTGCTTACATAATCTTCATATATTGTGTTCGCTGCTTCGCTTTATTCATCGGGGGCGCTCCTATATAATCCTTTTGGATTACCTGGTACGCGTCCAGGCGCCTGGCGCGGCGACTCCTGACCTACCGAGACTACCCGTACAAGTTCCAGACCAGTATGGGGATACTTCTTTCTGCCTCTAGCCCATGCATGTCCCCGGTGGTTGGGAGCCAGATCATTCTGCCCCCGACAGAGCACAACCCCGTCACAGACGACTTCTATGGTGACGCGCTCATGCATGAATCTCCCGGCACATGTAGGCGCTCACTGTCGTGTACATATTGCATGATGCAATCGCATATGCCCATCACGCACAAGCAATCCCATCATGCAATGGGCAGATAGATACCAGCAGCCATGATCTTGTTCTATAGTGGTCGACCGAACACGAAATCTTGCAGTGAGACCATCTCATGAGATGCTCCACCCCCCTTGGGAGAGTAGGCTGCGGACATATTGGGCATAGTTGGGCCACCAACCAGTTGAAGTGCTTAAAAGTACATATGAGGCATAAATAGTAGAGTTGCCCATGGCTAGAAAAGTAGCGAGTAGCAACACGCAAAAGTGTTGTAGTTTTATTAGCATTGTGCATCAGTCTGACAAACCTTTACCCTATTCATGTCCCAGCTGTGTCACTTCCCTTTGCAGACCCACATACCGAGCAGATTGCCAGCATGGGCGGTTGTAAACCGCCGTCGATTCAGATGGCCAAGTGGGCTAGGTTTTCGGCGCTGGGTGCGCAGGGCAGCGGCGCCGGGTTGCTGCGCGGAATTATTGCTTGGCATCGGTGATCGAATACATTTACCATCTATACGGAAATTCAGCTAGTAGTGCAGGGTCATTGTGTTATATATGTGCACCACACACATATATGCCCCACATCATGGGGCACACATCACATCATATATGCCCCACATACTGCCCCACATCATGTAAGAACATTCCAAACCGGGGGAAGTTATGGTCTGTCACTATGTCCGGATCATCATAGAATCAACACTGTTTCTCCTCGATGTGCTTCATCGCTATAGGGAAGGCGATGATGCCCCTTGCGAATGTTTAGACGAAGGGGCGCCTTGCTCTGCCACACACAATAATGAGTGCCAAGGGGGGACCCCATCACCATGCACTCAGTTGGGTGCAGTCCGCACACATCGAGGGTGAGGTCCGGCACCGAAGGGTTGGTGTGGGTCACCTCCAAGAAGTATGTAGTGCACTTCCCCAACATACACTACTTGGTTGTCATGCCGCTCCACCTCGGCACGTTTGTCTCGCAGTATATATGGCTTGCTTGCCGTACTCATCACCGGGCACCCACTATTCGTCCCATGTATTGTTTCCGAACACCACAGGCCTCCGTGTCTCGGGCTTCTCAAGCACAATATGCATGTGTATAGTGTGTATACCGGAACTCGGCAGGGCGACACCATGTAGGTAGTTTGGAGTTAGGCTTGGGGGCGGAGGGGGTGCTTTATCCAATAGTTGCGCTTCAGTCCTTGTGTCCTAGTGTACGATAAAGAGGTAGCCAGGAATGAGGTCCCCTCTACTATCTTGCACTAGTGATACAGGTTGTACGTGCGGGGTAGTGCAGCCAACAAACTCGGTAATCATAATCAACAATCGTAATAAAACATTTTCGACCGCAGATAAGAATGGAATCGACTCTTGTCCGTCGATTTAACAAGCCGCATTTCCTTTGCTAGCGCGGCCGGGGCAGGGGGGCGCCAACGTGCCGCGGCCGGGGCAGTGCGGCGCCAACGCGCGGCAATGTAGCAACGCGCAGCAGGGTACAAAATAACTAGGCGGTTCACATGGTAGTAGAAAGTCCTCGCATGTCCAGTTGGCACACACCACACCGCTAGTGCCGTTTGACGGCACCATCGGCCGGACGGGCTTGCCAAAGTCACTGGTCAGGGCGACCAGCGCCATCCGCATGTCCATATTCTTCATCTTGGGCCGCATATCATGTGAGGGCACACACATATCAGCAGCGCCCCTTGCGGCAGGAACCGCTGCATGTGGGCATCCATGCAGCAGACAATGCTGATGGGTTCATAGTCATCGTCGGCAGTCTTTCCCTGCGCTGCGTCCACCACCACCATGTGCACGCCGTCTATATAGCCGTCGCAATAACGGGCGTCCGGACGGCGGACTCCGAAGTATTACTTGCATGCACCCGAAGCCGCCCATGTATGACCAGCATCATCTAGAGTAGTACTATGCTATCTGCATGCGGACGCATAACGCATTCACAGTCATACCCTTTTTCTTATCCTTGCCCTTTGTACTCCGTATCAAACCGCTGGAGTAGCCATGCCGCGATGTAACTCCACAAAGCATGCTTCATAGCCTTGAAGCGTCCACGCATGTCAGCAAATAAGAAGTCCCCAACCCTACGCATATCTGTAGTCCATCATCCCGCATTGTGCATGTCAGTTTTAAATGCCGGCAACAGCCAATCGCATGCCGGCATGCCCACCTCAGGCGGTTGACAATGGGTGCACACCTGATGTTGCAAGTCACGGCGCGCTCTGGACTTCTTGCCATCATTGTCAGTCACCTCATACACACCTTAAACAATTAGTGCGCCCTCGGCGCTCTGAGTTCTAACAATTACCTTGAATGTCTCCTCCACATATATGTCAATGTGCTTTGGTGCAAAGGGCCATGGGAGGATGATCAGCACCTTGCTTGTTGTTGCGCTTCTCACCCCGATTTGATGATGGCATGTCTCGAAACCTGCTATAATAGGCAACACCGCACTACAGCATGTCAAAACAATCCAACTATAATTATACTCATATATCTCGCAGCATACAACATCACTTCTTGCCATCGTTGCCAGTCACCTCTTACACATCTTAAACAGTCAGTGCGCCCTCGGCGCTCTGAGTTCTAACGATTACCTTGAATGTCTCCTCCACATATGTGTCAATGTGCTTTTGTGCAAAGGGCCATGGGAGGATGATCAACACCTTGTTGCGCTTCTCCCCCCGATTTGAAGAAGGCATGTCTCGACACCTGCAATAATGGGCAACACCGCACTACTACAGCATGTCAAAACCATCCAACTATAATTATACTCATATATCTATAATTATACTCATTATACGCATACAACAGCACTGGGGTACGAACCTCATGCCAAATATGCAGTGAGCAAGAATATGCTGTGCTGTAGTATTGCTCCACCCTATCTCCACATTAATCATACGCCCCGTTGTCTTATTTGTGCGAAAACTGCCCGCCGTTGGTGGCAGCATCCATGGCCTTGCATGCTTTAGCGCTCGTCGAAACGGGGTCCGCCTAACCGCGTTTAACGACTACCAGGCGCGAGTAGTCGCCGGTATATATCGCGCCTAACGTTAGGCGTCACAGTACTTTAAACTTGGCGGTAAGGATGAGTACGGCAGCGGAGCCCTGCATCAAAGTACTATAGCGAATAGCGGGTACTCGGTAGTCACGAGTGCACAAAGTACGACGCGAGTACACGAGTCACTGTACTTTACGGGAATCGCCGCCCTTCATATCTGCTATTGGGCGCGCGCCTCCTCACGAGTACGCGTGGAAGATACCCGCGTGATGACGAGTGATGATGACGAGCAGGCGGAGCAGTAGGGTACTGGTCGATACACAACAAAGGCTGCAAAAATGCATTACACGGTAGTCACGGCGGTTGGTTTTGTGATTTAATAAAGGTGAGGTGCCAGGCTGGATCAGCGGCCAATGAGCGTCGAGCTTCGGGGTGTGGTTAAGCGGACATGGGCGCGCCTACTCCTAGCTGGCAAATTTAACGTCAAGGAACCGGAGATTTTCGGATTTATGGCGGAGGGGTCGGCAACTGCATAAAGTATTAGAGAAATACTAGAAATTTAATTACAATGGGTCTATCTACTACCGCCCCCGCCTGGCCCCGCCCAAGCGGCCGGCTGGCTCCGCTGCCGCCGGCCTCTTCCTGCCGCCGGCCTGTGGTGCTATGCCCGCTGCCGGCTCGGGAGCTGACTGCCCCTTGCTGCCTGCAGCTACTTTTGCGGGTATGTTATTCATGACAGCTGCTGCCATCTGCGCCCCTCGGCTAAGGGGCTTGTATGACGGGGCTGGCATGGATGCCGCCGCGCGCGCCCGTTGCGCTTGCTTCTTCTGGCGTCCAGCTTGCATCCTCGCAGTATCCGCAAAGTTGGAAGTGACACGCACATGGGTTGCATATACTACATGCTTCCGGTTAGTAGCGTCCTGAAGCGCTGGGGCTTGAGTAGCACGGGGAACATGAGTTGATCGAGCGAACGGGGGAGGGGGGCTGGAGCCGGTATACATGTCTTGCACCGGTGCGCCGTTCTGGTCGATTCCGGACCTACGGTAGTGATGTAAGAAAAAACACTAAGTCGCCGACACTCATGCAGCAACACCATCAGCAGATACACGATGACCAGGTAAGGCAGCCGGCAAGCGCACCTTTGCACTGGGGGTGTGGGAGGGTCGGGAACCCTTGTTGCATGCGTCGGCGTCACCGAGTTAAGCAGGGCAGCTTGCTCCTCCTCCACGGTCAAATAGGGTGGGGGGACGGCGGTCGTCCCTTTGGTGACGGACTCCGTGTAGTACCTGCCCCACCACGTTGCTGCCCATAGCTGGATGACCTGAGTCTTCCTTTCCGGCCACTTCTTGAAAAGTGGCCAGTTTCTCCTCCGGCTGCGGGCGGCCTTTTGAATCTGCTTGCGCAGGACGTAGTCGGAGGGCTCGCCGGGAATGATGTCGTAGGCGAGGCCGGTGGCAGTCGCAGCGAGCTCTTTGAAGCGCTTGATAATGTGGCCCTTTGTATACCCTGGGATTTCTGCGTCCATGTAGGGCAGTCCGGTGACACCGTCGATGGGGTAGAATGCGTCGAAAGCGGCATCGAAGTGGTACTTGAGCGCCGCTGCTCGGGAAGGAGTAGCATGCGGATTCGTTTTTTAGGTTCGTCTTTATATTATTGAACTGGAAATAATAAGAACACGCCGGATACAAGGGGGGAGGGGGCACCTGGGACGGCGCGTTCAGACCGCTGCCTCTCCGTGCCGGCGATCGCCTGCTGCGCGACGGCGCTGCCGAGTCCGGTTACCGACGCTGAAGACATACGCGACACCGCGGTCGGGCGAGTGTAGAGCTGGATAAGACCACCGCCGGCCACGCGAAACCCGGCTTCCTCTAGCTGTGACAAATCGCAGCTGCACACGTACATACGCCGCGTCGAAGCCCAGATCTGTCTCGACTTGCGCCTCCGCTAGGGAAGTGAATACGTACACCCCTTGCGCAGCCTGGTTGGCGGTGCTGCTGGCCTCGCGAAGGCGGGCGGTGGTCAAGGGGCCGTTCAGCTTGACCCCGTCAGAAACATTCGACGAGCGGTCGGCGCTGACGGTCGTGAGGTAGTAGCGCAGGGGCGGGCCGCGCGGGGCAGGCGGGGGCTCGGGCGACCCACTCTGCAGCATGAAGCCTTTCCACGAGGCGTCATCCGGGCCGGCAGCGTTATGGAAGGTGCTGGCGGAGGCCATGGTGGCAGTGGGGGGCGAGCAGGGCAAGTGTTCATGCGAGGCGGTCAATATGCGATGCGAGTGCGCGGCTGTCCGCGCTTGGTTCAGCGGTGAGCGGCAGTGACCGTCAGGCGACCCCGTACTTCATGCGCGTACATGGATGTGCAGCGATGTATGTGCAGGGATGTGCAACGGATGTCCAGCGGATGTGCAGGGATGTGCAGCGATGTATGTGCAGGGATGTGCAGGGATGTTCAACGGATGTCAAGCGGATGTGCAGCGATGTGCACAGCGATGTGCGGCGGATGTGCAGGGAGTACGTGCAACCGCCTGTACTTAGCCCGGAGGCTCCGCGTCGGCGCGCGACACGCGAGCCCGCGTGCGCATATCAATTTGATGAAATTATCGAAACGAGAATTTCATACAGTACATTACAATATATGCTCAATTCACAAACGCCACTGTTGCTGCCTAGATGCTACTACTGCCCAGCATCAGCACCGCCATCATCCTCATCAAGGGCGGCGATGTCCTTGGCATGGGAGTGCTTCACGTAGGAGCACCACCTGTGCCGGGCAGCAACATCAACATCAGCGCAAAGTGCAGCAAAGCAACAACAACAGCATGTAGGACGCTATTGCAATAATATATAACACAGGTGGCCCATCACATGATCATCTGCCTGGGCGCAGCATCAGCAGCGGCCCTTTGCCGCCGCCCCCTGCCAGCAGTGCTGATGGCCTTTGTCTATGTGTATGTGACCAGTCTGCCATGCACAATGCTGGGCGGGAAGACGAAGTCATGCTGGAAGACAGTGTTGATCGGGCCCTCCCACAGTCCAGTGTTGATAGGCGTTGATGGCACGCGGCTTCCACGGTGGGCATCTCCAACTGCAAAGACAACGGGAGGCGCAGCCAGCGCGTTGTCTTTGCGGTGGCGCTCAGCGACAACGAAGTAACTTACCTCGACCTGCAGGATCTCTTGGAACATGTCCTGGTTCTCGGCCTCTGCAGAGCAGGTTGGCATGAATGCCAGGTCCTTCCGCTGTTCAGTAGTCTGACGGATGTAGAAGTCCACCGGCACGAGCCCTGCACCCAAGTTCTCCCATCGCTGGGCGGTGAGCACCCACGCGTTGCCTTTCGGCAGACGGTTGTAGGCACGGGAGCAGTACACCGTGTAGGACTCCTTGTCGGGCTTCAAGGCCTCCATTCGGCCATAGTAGGTCATCTTGGGGGGGGGGGGGGGGGGGGGGGGGGGAGTGACATAATCGGACAGATGATGGATGTAAGATATTGTATACTTATGTAATAATTATATATCCTGAATAAGACACGGAGACCCTGGCAGACACGGATGCCAACAACAACACTTACTTTATGTTGGTTGTATCCTCCCTTATGTCCTGCACCTCCAGCCCGTCTGGGCCAAACTCCTCCACATACGTCTTGAAGAGAGCAACGGTGTGTGCGTGGACATCAACCCCCTCCTCGCAGAACTCTACCTGCAACCGCGCCTTGCTGACTGCCCCCCCAACAGCACCCAAAGCTGCGTGTGCCTTCTTCGCTGTTGTTGATTTACTGCCCCGGTCCCGGCGCATGCTGGTGACCATGTCATTGTAAAGGAGCTCAAAGTCCTCTAGCCTCATCTGCATAGCATCTGCACGCAGCAAGCAGTTATTTGATGTCAGGGACCACATGACATCACGCACAGGGGCAGCAAGGGGGGGGGGGGGGGGGGGGGGGGGTCCCTCTCCAGAAACATCTCAACTTCCCGGGCTGTGCAACCCCGTGCCTTCTCCTGAGCTGCCAACCTGCACACAAGCACATGCAGGTTGCTGCACATCAAGCGGAAGTCCCCGCAGAGATGCTCGCATGTCTTCGCGAAGCGTATCAAGTTGGCTGCGCCATCGAGGCGACGGTTGTCGATGGCGTTGTCCGTCTCCAGTATCCGCCCAAGCAACGACGCCTCTGTCTCACCAGGCTTGGCATATACTGCCGCATCTGCCTTCAGGTAATGACGGCATACAACAGTTAGGCACATGAAAGCGGTGTGCCAGTGCTTCGGCGGCTTCTTCAAGAGGTCGCTGCGCACAGCACGGCAACATGCATGTGCAGTTAGTGGTCCGCATCAGGCACAGTAATCCACAAAGGAGAAACATGAAATGTTAGAAGGGGGGTGGGGGGGGGGGCGCACTCCATGGCCGAGTGCGAGTATGTAAGGATGAAGTCTTGAAAGCTCTCCGCTGTCCAGTTCGGAAACATAGAAGAGCCGCCCATGATGATGATGGGAGGCCGCCCGAAGTCATTGGTCACCTTGATGTTTTTCACGCGATGATCGTATATCTGCAAGCAGCACAAACGAAGCAGTCACATGTCAGTCGCCGGCCTACAACACTGTATTGACAATAATATACACGCAGGTATGCATGCAGGCAAGGGCGTCACACCCGATAGAAATTCTTGAACTTGATCATGGCGCTGCCAGGGCCACGGGACCGCACCTGCACCTCCCCCATCCTGAGCAAAAACGTCTTCACCACCCCCAGCAGGAGGGCATGATGTAACGGCATAGCGTGGGAGTTCACGATACTGAATGTGGCGCCCAAAATGTCATATGCAGCATGCACATGGGCGGAGCCAGTAAGTCCCTTGGGCAGCTTGCCAGCGGCGGAGGCGCGCTGGAGCGCTTCCAACTCGGTGTCCGTGAGCATTTATCCATCCGCGCCGGCAAAGCACGACTGGACGCATTGCCGTCCGGGGTCTCGCAGAACCTCCGTGATGCATCGCTTCTGCACTTCGCCCTCCTGCCGCGCCCGCGTATCCCTCACTCCGTTCCCCGGGGGCAGAATAGGGTTGAACGCTTGATGCCATAGTGTTTGCGCAGCGGCTGCGAAGTACCCCAGGAAGCGCACAGCTCCGTCCAAGTGGATGCCCTTGAAGAGGCACCACATGCAGGCAAAGAAAGCCGCGTGGTAGCCTCTGCCAGTCAGCTTGTACCTGGCAGGAGAGTCATTGTGAAGCGCTCCAAGGAACACTTTACTGCGGCCACCGGGGGGGGCGGCGGCATCTGCATTTGCACAAGCCACACATACGATGGTTGAGTATATTTTATAATAGCATATCTGCATATATATGTCATACCGTTTAGCATGACAGAGCACTTTATATTACCACATCTTGCACATAAATGGAGAAGGTAAGGGGGGGTACCATTAATAGTTGGCGGTGCATCAGCAACACTTGACGACGATGGCGCGGCATAGCGCCGGCCAAACGGAAGGGGTTCCTCCTGTGATTGCTTAATCGCAGCGAAGGTCTCCTTCAAGAAAATCCCAGTGTTGGGCGCTTCATGCGGCCCAGGCACCACAATCAGGATTTCAGAATTGGACGCTCCAGCTGCACAGTGCATGTCAGCAAAGTGGCATGGTATCAGAGGGGATATATATTCAGTAAACGTTAGCCCTACAATCAAAACAAGGGGCATCAACACCACATGCACGCATGCATATACAGCCTTACCGCGGGACATTGGCTACCCGTGACACATACACAGTCGCGGAGTGATGCTTGAACTTGGTGAGCTAGACCCCGTCGATCCCAACGTCCATGATGAGGTTTGCCGCGTCGGCTATGGCTCCGTCAGCTGCCTCCTTCAACTGCCTCCCGAAGTCAGAGTTCAGGAACGCGTTTTTTGGACAGGTCCTGCATGTACGGTTGGTTGGCGGCGGAGTCGGGGCGCCGCAGCATTCGCCACAGGATCTCTATGATGCCGAAGTCAAAGTAGATGCCATCTGGTTCCATGATGATCTTCCTATTCTTCCGAACCTGAACGAAACGCGGGGCTTCGCACTCCATGCAGGAGGCGACGCCAGGCTCGTCGGCTGCGAGGTGCAGCCGTAACAACACAACATTTAGTCAGCCGAAAATGTGACAATAATAAGAGCATGCATTGCGAGCGATCTAATGGTGGGGAGTCGACGAGCAGTGTGGGCAAAGATACTCACCGCTGTCGTGCAGTCTCCAACGGCCCTCCTGCGTGGAAAAGCTGTGCTCAGGGTCAGACATCATGTCGATGTCAGCGGGCGGCGGGTAAACATACTGCCCGCAGCTCCGACACCAATGCCTCTCGAATCGAGATATGTCGTTGTCGATGCCTAACGCCTTCAGCGACGCTGGCTCTGTCTTCGGAAACATGTCGTTGCCTAGGGCGGTGTTTAGAATGTAGAGTATCTCTTCATACGCAGCGGTGGGCAGCTCGTAGTCGGCTTTGACGCCTAGAAGGTCGACAAGCACACCCCCGATGCTCGAGTTCTTGGGGGGCTTGCCAATCAGCTCGTGGCTGAAGCACTCGGGTAGCTCGCGGTCGTCATCGGGGTCCTTCGTACCATTGCCCACCGGATACCGGCAAAACACACGTCGTCAGTGTGGGCAGGAAAGGGCGGTGCAAGCCAGGTAGGGTGCAAGCAGTTTCAGCGGGCAGTTGGATGCTGATGAGCACTACGCCGAAGACGGGGCCTACCTCTTCGGCACCGCCTTCCTGCGTCGCTGCCTCGGGCTGTTGCCGTTGTTCTCCCTCCTGCTCCTCGTCTTCCTCCTCTGCTGGCTCCTCATCCGTCGTATCATCGTCGCTGCCGTTCAAGCTTGATAGAAACCCTGCCGGTTCGCCTTCTTGCAGTTCGTTGTCCTCCCAGAAATTGTCGTCCAGTAGCCTACCAGCACGATCCGGCTCGCCCATCGCACCCGCGTTAGCGGCCACAACCGGACCGCCCGGAACCGGTTCCTCCTCCCCGTTGCTACCGAGGTCGTTCCGGTTGCCGGCAACGTTGTCGACTTCCATAGGGGCGGGCGGCTCCTCCGAGCTGCCACCGTCCAAGGTAAACCATCGAGAAAATATTTGTTCGCGAACGACTGACAGTTGCATCACGCGTGTGCTGTAAAAGCGGCCACGGGGAAAGCGCATAACAAGGCGATGTCATCTACTGGTGGGTCGAAGGTTAAAGTGGTTGGGAATTGAAGCAGTAGGCCAGCAAGAGGGCTTGGGGCGAGGCACAAGTGGGGCATTACCGTCCGTCGTGATGCCGCACCCTAACCTTGTCGTTGGGGGGCGTCGCACTGATGACCAACTCATTATGGTTTGACATGAACCGAACACCAATGCATCGGCCGACGTCATTCCTCTGGTCAGGAACGTTGGGCTGCCCGAGTTCGGGTTCGGCGCGGACGAGGGGGTGTCGGTGTCGCAGGGGGAGACGCAGGGGCGGGCGGTTCGAGCGACGCGGCTGGCTCATCGAGCGCTTGCGACGGCGAAGAGCCTACTGTTTTTTACATCTGAGAAAAGGGGCGGGAGGTGACCGTTACGTTGAGGGCTATGCAGTCATGCGTGCACTCCATACATCGCAGACCTACGTGTTAGCACTAACGGGCACTTGCAAGTAAGCGGGCTTGCTCTGCCGAGCACGCAGGGTTCGCCGCAGATTTGAGATGGCGCTCTCTGAAGTGGCGGCTGGTCCCGCCGAGTGTCTTCTTGCACGCACGGCACTGCACCCCAACGACCTTGCCATGTGCATCCTTGCTATGTTGAAAGATGGTCCTCAAACTGACTCCTCGCTGGCCGCCGCGAGGCATCGCACGGGGGACTGGCTCGAAGCCAGTCGCGGGTTATGCACGGTGAGCAGGTGGGAAAATGGGAATGATGAGCGGCACTTCCGTCGGACTTATATCACTACAAGCAGCGCGGCGAAGCCAGCACTTCGTCAGAACCGGTACGGTACCTACCGGTACTCGCGCCGCTTCAGCTTCTGGCCGACTAGCGCCGAGCGCCCTCGCGCGCCCGTGTAGCGGGTACTCGAGGGGCGAAAAGTGCGCAAGGGACTCATATCACGTACCGTTACCGTACGGGTACTGCCATGGCAGTCATGGCTCGGCGCGGGTACTCACGACCACCGCCGGATAGGCGGAGATAAGCGGATATAGGCGAGGGTTAGGCGCGGGTGATACGGAATACAGTAATCGTACAGTAAAATTGAGTACGGATACAGTACAAGTACCGTGTTAAGCGCGGTTAGGCGGACCCCGTTTCGAGGAGTGAGAGTTCCAAAACCCATTCACAGATTGGTCTCTGCATGTGCCTCGGCGCATAGTCCATTCCTCATCCCAAAAGAATTGCTCCACCATATGCAGCGCGTTTCGTGCAACAACAACAACAGCGACTCAATTACGCTATGCGCTGACGATGCTGTCGAGTGGGGGCAAACGGAAAGGAAGGGGGGGGGGGGGGGGGGCGCATCACCTCACATGCGTTGAAGTCGTAAGAAAAACTTGCGCAGCTGAGGCGTGGCGGAGCGCGGGTGGCGCAGTGACTCGGGTGTCCAGCGAGTCAGATTGCAGCGAGGGCAGCGGTCGTCGTAGCTCCAGTCACCATCCAGTGAGTGGCCGTACCGATGCTCGTCGCCACGGCGCACCCATCAGCGGGTGCCTAGTCGGAGATATAGCGAAATATACATTTCGCGGTACGTTGTTTAGTACTCTAGAATAGTGTATCGTGTTTATCGCTTATTTCCCGGTATATTCCGCTCGTGTGCTGCGTAGCAGTGCGCGAAAACGGCAACCTGTCGGCCGCAACCGCGGACGGGCAGTGCCCACGGCTCACGGTGGGGGGCGATGTTCACGGCCTCATGCCTTAGCCGAACGGGCACCACCTACCCTGGAAATAGGATAGGTCCATAGCCTATCTCATAGGGATGCCATAGAAAAATTGAGCTAGAGGTCGGAGGCTACAGAGACGGTGCCCCATGTCCCTCCGATTTAAGAAGCCGTCCGATCTTGGAACCCGCGTCTTCGGAAACACACCCGGCCTCAACCCCTCCGTCCCGTGGGGGCGGCTGAGGTAGCTCTTTGCGTATCGATCGCATGAGCACTAGTAGAGGCTCATACGCAGGGGTGACGTCCGCTGGCGGTCAGTTTGCGGTCAATCTCAGTCGATGCCGGCCCAATGGGCCCGACCGACCCGGATTTTTCGCGCTCTCGACCCCCTCCCTGATAGGCATCGCCTGCCACCTACATGCAGCTAACTATTTAGCCCGACGCACATGTACTCCCATGGTCTAGCTTCTAGGCGTGCGGTAGAGCCCATGAAGGGCCCATGAGGTGGTCGGTGCGCGGTGCCCCATCTCCCCCCATGTATATGTTTCAGCCGAGATTAGATAAACGGGCGGAATGGGGGGCCGGCCAACCACCACCCGTAGATGAGTGATCGACGCGCCGCCCATCTACCTACGCCTGCCGAAGGTCACTATACCCAGCCACATGCTAGTGATAGAGACCGATATGGGTCGATTTGTCTGCTTATAGGTGCACCGGAAGCCGATGGAGCGACGGGTAGCTGCGATAACCTTTAAAATAGCGAAAATACGGTTGCCGGGAGGAGGTGAGACACGGGATGAACCGCACGATCCTTCACCCGGGCCTCACCAAATCCCAAACGACTCGCTCGGCCCATATCCCATCCCTAGCCCACAAGGGCCCATGGGTCTAGAGGCTCTCGTTCACGTCGTGTGCACTGCTAGTGGCTGATTCGGGGGTGGGATGGGGGTGGTCCTTGTACCGGTACATGAGACACCGTATGCGCGCTAAAACGCCGATTTTAAACACCTTGCGGGTGCGCCGTGGCACGGGCAGAAGTGAACTTCTTGATGTCCGAGACATTCATGCACTGCTCCACCTGGTGCCACGTCTCGGTAATAAGCTCTGACCCGTCCTTCCGTAGCATGTGTCTCTTCAACAGCTTCGACAGCCTCTCGAACGCCGCCGTCTTGATGTTGTGCTTCAGCTTCATCTGGCAAAGATTGAGCGCGGCCTCCATCAGGGTGGCGTCAGCACCGGTGTATAATTGACGGCGTCTGTGGCAAAGAGGGTCGAGGAGAAGGTGCTAGCAAGGGACTAGTAGGCGCCACACATTTGGAAGGGGGAGTCGACACGATACAGGCTCACCTCTTCCCGTCATCGTACTTCCCTTATATTGAGCGTTTCTGGTCCTGGTAGTGAAGTAAAACCTCGCACAAGCGTCTCCTTCACAGTCATTGTCGTTGCGGTTGTCGTCAGAGGGGTTGCCTTCCACAATCCCCGCGACAATGCCTTCGGCGTCGCTATTGGCGTCGAGAAGTTAGCGTAGCTCCTGTCACGTTCACATGCGCGCAAGCATCTTAACGGACGCGCGTGTAAAGGAAGCATAGCAAATCATCGTTTGCACGTTGAATGTGCGATACTCTCACAAATACCTAAATTATGGGGTAACAACGCGGGCAGGCACCCCCCGAAAGCACCGGCGGTGGACGCGCAAGGGGCACACCTCCGGTAGGGCGTCAATGGCGCCTTGAGGCAACGTGAAATCGCTCAGCCTCTGTGTCGGTCAGGTATAGCGGTTGTATCTCCGAGTCAGTTAGCTCCTCCAAGTCGCCGTCGTCTTAAATCACATTCATCACCAGCTCCCTATCCGCCGGGTCGTTCTGCGTCCTCGTTATCCCATCTCCAACTTACGACCCGGATGATACACACGGGTAGCTATCATCGCAGTGCGGCGGTGGGCGTATGGCAAGTGTAACGGCACGTCACGGAGGGCACCGGGGGAGAGGTAGTGGGAGGGGACATGGCCGAGAAAGCTTCCCCGTATCAGGAACGTCTTGCTTGTGACATCGCCCAAGTGAAGGTCGGCATTCAGCTCTTGCGCTGCCATGCTTGCTGCCATGCCACCATTAGACGACACCGACCGCTCCTCCCCGCCGCTCGGTGCGGGTGGGCTCGCTAATTCGGGGAGACGAGAGCGGCGGAGAGGGCGGCGGGGGCGATGGCGGCGGCAACGGTATCGATGCACCCTACTCGCCCCGCGTTTCGGTCTGACCGGGTCCGGACGGAGCAGAGGCGTGACTGTTGCACGGTGTAGCAGAAACCGCAGGGGCGCCATCACCACGCACCGGCTGCGACAGGAGCGGCGGTGGGCGGAGGCGGCTCGGCGCACGCCCCTATGTGCGTGTCGTAGAACCGAGTCCTCGTGAAGCAGGCACCACACGCGTGTCAGCGGATTCTTTTGGTCACTGTTTCCGGAATCCCCTCGGCAACAGTCCCGTCCTCCTTGCCCTAAGGAATACGGTGCTTTCAGTTGCGACACCCCATGGCACAACACCACTACTCGGCGCCGGCGGCTCGCAGCGGCGGGGGTTGGTAGGAGCTAGTCATTGGCGGTCCGGTTGCTATGATGCATAGTAAAATGTCCGCGCGACTGCAACTTAGCCGTGGCTTGAGCTTGAGACCTACGGTACCGTTGGGCGTTGCGTCGTCACGGAGCTTGTGAGGCGTTAAGTACATTGTGGCGAACCCCGGAGCGATAACTGGTACACGCGCGAGACGCGATGTTGGTCCAATGTACTATGGGGATGGCCCAACATGCGACTGGTAGCATATTACGGAACGTGGGCGAGCCGGGCACGTCATATTGCGACTACCGAGCCTAGCAGTCAAGTGGCGATGACACGGTAGATGCGGGGATCACACGGTCATTCCAAGGGAAAATCGCGATTACGTGCTAGTACGGTATAATTATGAGGCATCCCGGGAACTTAGTGTACGCTTTCACTCGAAAAAGCGGTTTCTATAGAGCGGGCGGGTGGTCAGGAGCTGCGCCCAGTTCATGGCTCCAATATATGTTGCTATTCAATTGCCCGCGGCTGTCACCGCAAATGGCGTACGGATTTGGAAAACTCGGACTTAAGACATGTTCAAGCAAGGTTTTGTGATGAAACATTGAAGGCAGCAACGACGGCACAAACTGGACGGTCCTATCAACGTTCACCGACATGGATTATACAACCATTCTCTCGGCGAATAAAGCCACTAACGCGCTTTTCCTAGTCGACTTCGATAGCGACAACAAACCCGAGGAAAATTGTTATGCTTTTCGGGGTCCTATCACGAACCCGAGGGCGGCGTACACAAACTATCCAGTGCGTGTATGTGACAGAACACGAGAATAATAGCAGGGCCACGGTGATGGATATTGTGTTGCTTTGAGGAGCTCCGCCCCCCCCCCCCCCCCCTTTTCAACGGTGCGTTTAAAAGTCGCGCGCGGTGCGTTTGAGAGTCACGGTGTGTTCTGCCTAAGTAATGCATGTATGGAGTCACGGTGTGTTCTGCTCAAGTACTAACTAATTGAGGGCGGCCGGGCGGGCGGAAGCCGCGACCACATGACGGCGGACCGCGTGGGACGCGCTTTTTACGTGGATCATTTTTGTTGACAAACGCTAGCATTTTCCGGTTATCTCTATAGCACCTGATATGGAAACTGCTAGCATTTGTCAACAACCGGGCGGCATGCGGTCAGCCGCGTGCGGAGCGCGCGGAAATTTCATAAAGCGCTGTGGACGCTTGTTATTTCCACCACGCCCACACCAAAGTACTCGCCACTACATGCCCTAGCAACCCGACAGGTCACCACGATGGCATGCATGAGGGCCGATAAGCTTCCCGACAACATTAAGCGAGAACTTACAAATCCGAGCGGTTCAACGAATGGAAGAATATGTGTAGCACGATGAACATCCTAGATCGGACGATGGAGGAGTGCATGATCGAGAAAATGATTGATTACATCGAAGACGAAGGCGTGCAATTGTCCATGGCGCACCCAACACGATGGATGGTTGACCTGACGCTCATCGACGACATTGACCAATACAAGGTTGAGAAGAAGGTTAGCATTCGGACGGTGAATGTAGATGACGGCAAAGTGGGCGCGAAACTACGCGCGCGAGCAATAGTTACTACCCTAAATTCGTCGCGATTAATAAATTAAAGTAATTGCTCGTAGCATATACCTAGCATATTACAAGTAACATACTAGTCGTACATGATATATAATATGCGTATATATATATGTGTATATATGTGTACATATACATACCCGGTGTGTATGTGTTGTATGGTATGGTATTCATCTAATGGTACATACCCGGTGCCGCCGCGATCCGACTGTGTAGAAAGCTCCAAAGACACT
Source organism: Tetraselmis striata (assembly GCA_006384855.1). Taxonomy (NCBI): domain Eukaryota; kingdom Viridiplantae; phylum Chlorophyta; class Chlorodendrophyceae; order Chlorodendrales; family Chlorodendraceae; genus Tetraselmis; species Tetraselmis striata. Next base: position 82,435 of record VCJN01001596.1, read on the forward strand.
CAATCGGATGGATGCATGCACTTCTCCACATTTCCCGGCAGTCCTTCAAACCCATCATGTCATGATCAATTTCGAACCTACTATCACAACCCTACCTCAAACACCCACCATTAACAACTACGCTTGTGAATCACCATATATATGACACCCTCGCTACGGTAGGGCCGCAAGGGGGGCACACCAAGCGGCACGGAAGGAGGAGAGGCGCGGACACAAAGGAGGAAAGCCGGAAGCCGCATCCGTAATCCCTAGGGTACCCACAACGGTTGTATAAAGCAGGTCCTAAAAGCAACTCGGCTTAGGCAGTGGAGAGCAGCAAGTCATCACGCAGTTGTGTATCACTAAAAAATAAAAAAACTATTAATGACATTGAGATGAGCTAGTAAGGATTAACTGCAGCAAGAGTCACCTTAGATTGCCGAAATTCAATCTCGATTTCGATTTCGCCAGGTGCAAAATGTCCACCACATGCTCGTCCGATTTCAACGGTGTAGCCCCATCAGCCTTAAATAATTGATTTGCGAAGGCCGGGGTGATCTTGTTGTTGATGATACGCTTGATGTCGTTCCACTTCTTCAACACGGGGTCCTTCTAGCGGGCAGCAATGAAGGCTTGCATGGTGGGATGCCCCTTCTGCCGTGGCCACTTGGCGGGATTGCTCGCCATGTCAAAAATGCGCTTGACGTACTTCACACGCGAGTCCATCCTCGGTCGGTTCTTGCTCAAACCAAGTGTCTTCACTGCGTGCAAAGCTCCCACGACATGCAAGTACTCGATGGGCCGCTAGTTTACCGTGTCCGAGCGTCATCAAGAGGAGCCGTCCAGAACCTGATGATCGCCAGCCGCGGTTGGCGCGGCTCCACCCTAGTCGCCATCGTGTGGTTGCGTGAAGGTCGAGCGACGTGGAATAGGAACAAGCCTAACATGACGTACGGAGGGATATGCGTGACCGATATGCCCCAAAATTGGCGCTTAAAAACATGGCGCCGGACGGGCGGAGAGGCATCACTGAATAGGCGGCGAGACCCGGGCGCGGGTGGTGGAGCGGCGGAGTTGGCGGCAAACGCGACTTATGGCTCACGGGGTGGCCCGGATAGCCCAGGATATGTACCGGACGGGCCCGAAAAGCCCTCTATCGTAATCTAGGACCTCCGGATGTCGAATATACGACGTCGTAGATTGAATCTAGGATCGAGATGCGAGCGGCTTTTCGCGAAGATTAGCTGCGCAAACCTACGACTATAATAACTATAGCCGTTAGACCTTCTTTGATGATAGCGGCCGTTCGGATATATGGGCTCGATCGAGAGCTGCAGGTGTTGAACCCGTAGTCGAGCACCGCTAGCGACCAATCTTTACTCGTACTAATCCTTAGGTTTTTTTTTGGGCCGCCCTGACACAGTAGTCGGCAGGTGGCGCAGGCAGCGCAGCGACAGCAGTAGCATTCCCATCAGCGCTACTTATCCTTGCTGCGCCACGGAGCCTCTCACCTCGCCCCCCTTCCGCGGCGGCAGCAGCAGCAGTAGTAAAACTAGCGTCAGCAAGAGCGACCGCGCTGACCGGAAGGCGCGGTTTAGTATGGCTAGCGGCGGCAACACGCCTCGCCGAGTGACGGACGAGGTGCGCTGCTGCGGCCGCCCCCACCCCGTGGCAGCCTGCACTCCGCCCGGTGCTGGTGCCCCGCGCGGCGCCCACGCGCCACTTGCTTGGGCTGGAGACTCACCCCTCGCCCCCCCCCCCCCCCCCCCCCCCCCCCCCCCCTCTCCGATCTTGTTTCCAACCGCAGGAGCTGCATTATACGCTGAGCAACCCGGGCGGACACCACGGCGGGTGAGCTGGGTAGCTCAAGTCCCGATAGTCCTACGAGTATCATCCCCCTAGCGTCGCTAGGGGTACCCACGAGTACCCACGTACCTTACTTGCCTGAACCTAACTAGCCCTGCGGGGAGTTATGCGTAGAGGGACTACAGGTACGTAGAACAAATATGATTTATTAATTACATGAGCTAGCAGCAGAAGGCGATATCGATAGAAAAATATGATTTATGGTGGAATAAAACGCTACAGATACTGCTCTGGTACTGGTAGGGCTACGCCGCGCTAATACGTAAAAAAACAAAAACGATATAATAAGATGAAACAGGTACTGGTACCGGTATAACAGTACTACCCGTACTGGTTGATTTTCTAATTATGGGGAACTGCCCTTTTGTAATTCACACCAGTACCATAGTACTGGTAGGTAATCGCTAGCGCTAGCAGGGTTGCCCCTGGCGCTACTGCGAATACCGGTATACCCGTACTGGTGGTTATTTAATATAATAACAAGGATTAGCGGCTACTGCAGTTACTGGTAGTACGGCGAACCTACCGGTAGAAGCTACCCGCCCGTCTGGCCTCGGCGGGTGTCCCCCTAATGCCCTCGTTCCCGCTGTCCCGCGCCTGTGCACGGCGGCTCGCAGGATGGGCAAGGCGGTGGAGCGCCCCGGCGTGCCCTACTCCCCCGCCCCAGGCGGCCCCTCCCACCCTCAGGAGGCAATGCGCCCGCACAGCGTGGGGCTCAGCCAGCAGGACATCCAGGTGGAGCGCAGCGCGCGACTGGCGGGGCTGTCTAGCTGGCAGGTCTCCCAGAGTCCGGGGCAAGCGCTGCCTCAACAGCAACACCAGCAGCAGCAGCGGCTAGGCAACCCGCCTCGGCAGCCGCAGTACCAGCACGGCGGGCTGGCCCCAGGGCAGCCAGGGATGCACCACCCGGGCGCATACCATCCGGGATCGGCCTCCCACCATGCCCACCTGCGCGCCCAGCAGCAGCAGCAGCACCAGCAGCAGCGGTTTGAGCTGCAGCAGCAGCAGCTATTACAGCTGCAGCGGCAGCAGGCGGCCGTCCAGCAGCAGCAACAACAGCAACAGCTGCACATGGCGCGTGCTCAGCTGGGAATCTCGCACCCGCAGGCGCCGGAGGCCCACAACCCCGCCGCGCTTCGCGCCGCGCAGGCTGTCCTACAGTCGCAAGGGGCCGGCTGGCCAGGTGAGCATCAGTCGCTGTATGTGGGTGCTGCCTGACCAAGCTATGCCCTGGACGGGACTGAGCTCCATTTTTTTTTCCAGGCAACCAGCAGGCGGTGGGGCAGGGGCAGGGGCAGGGGCAGTTGCTGGCGATGCTGGCCCAGTTGCCGCAGCATAAGCAAGCTGAGCTGGTGGCGCAGCTGGCCCAGCTTGCGCAGCAGCAGCCACAGCAGCCACACCACCAGCAGCAGCTACCCGACGGCTCCGCGGTTCAGCTGCAGAATATGGAACGACTGCGGCAGATTCTGGCGGCTGGTAGCCTGCAGCAGCAGCAGCAGCAGCAGCAGGTGCGGCTGTGCGGATGTATGGACCTTGGATGACGCTGTGGCAAGGATGGGAGGCGTTGGGGGCAGGCAGGGTGCTTACTGGGTGGCCGCCTTCATGTGCGTCTGGCCTGATGACACGGCAGGCGCAGGGGCACCCGGGGCACAGCGGCATGGCCTTCCAGCAGCAGCAGCAGCAGCCGCGGCAGCAGGTGTTCCCCCCCCCCCCCCCCCCCCCACCCCACCCGGGACTGGACAGGAAAAGTGGTATTCAATGGAAGTCAGCAGCGTTGGGTGGTGATTGTGTGTGTGTGTGTGTGTGTTTGTTTGGGGGGGGGGGGGGGGGGGGGTGGTCAAACCTTGGAGGCGGCGAGCTGTGTCACCATCTGACTGTACACTGCGCGCAGATGAGCGTGGGCAGCCAGCATCAGCACGCTGGTCCTGCACCCAGGGGCCACTCACTGGACATCCCACCGGTAAGCCAACTGTCCCACTGGCACAGAATCCCGCAGAACACCTCCTACAACGGCCATGTCCTCTAACACACGCCTGCCCCCCCCCCCCCCCCCTCCCCCCCCCCGTTCCTCTCCTTCCCTTTCCTCTCCTCCCGTCCCCGTTCCCCCTGCCTGCTCCCCGACCCGCCTGTTGAACTCTGCCTGGACAGCATGTGGTGCCGATACTGGAGCGTCTCATCGCGCTGAGGAGAGCGCAGCAGCAGCATGCCGGCAGTCTCACGCGGGAGCAGGCCCAACAACTGAGCAACGAGGTGGAGCGCATTGCGGTCTGCCCCTCCCCCCCCCCCCCCCCCCCCCAAACCTGCCGTTTGTCCTTGCGTACCTAGGTGCACTGGCGCCGGCATGGCGCTGACAGTCCACCGCTTCTGCCTGTGCTGTCGACCCCAGAGGATGATCGATCAGGCGGCGGGCGTCAACCCCCAAGCGCCCGAGCCCAAGGCCCGGCCGCCCTGGCTGCAGGAGCTGCTGTATGGGCGGCAGCAGGCGCAGCACCAGCAGCAGGCGCAGCAGCAGGCGCTGCTGACGGACCGGATGCTTCCCAAGCGGGTGCCGAGCCCCAGCCTGGGCGTGCTGGCGGCGGAGTCAAGGTCCACACAGGTGCGGTGGCCAGGGTCAATGGGGCTTTGCTCACACCGAGAGAAGAGGTGCCCTGGTGTGGTCGACGTCTCGTGTTCTGGAATCAGCAGGTTCGCGTACCGTAGCCACACTCTGGGATCGCCACTTAGTACTGTTTTTGTGGCCCTCAAACCCAGTTAAGTGTTCTCAGGCATTTATCACACCGCACCGTGGAGGCTAGCCATCATCCATCACCCACACGCATGATGCAATGCCGCCGTGCTGAGTTCATGGCTTGGTACGAGTAGCATGTTGGTCTGATTGCGGCCACGTATTTGTCCCGGTGTTGGCCATTCTGTTGTACCGCCCCCTCCTCGCTGCTACCGCCGACTGCAGAACATTAGGTACTGCACAGCAGCATGTGGGATTTGACGACGTGTATCTGTGCCCTTATATCCGGACTGGTACACCGTATGGGTAACTTGGGACCGGATCGCCTCGTAGCCAGACGCGCCAGATGCGCCCGCCCGCCCGCCCATCCCACCCCGCAGCACAACCGGGCGCCCAGGTGGGCTGATTTGGCGTGTGGAGACACAGGATGCGCAGGGTGTGGGAGTCAGTTGCCCCGATGTTCGCGCTTATCATGCCAGATTAGCTGCGGAACAGGTGTCAGAACACAGCGTCAAGTACACTCTGTCGAATTTCCGAAGTTTGCCTGTAGTTATATGGACCCTAGCCGCTTCCCCTCTGCTCACTAGCTGACCCCCCCCTCCTCCTGACCCCCTCCCCCCTCTGACCCCCCGCAAACCGCCTCCCTCCCTCCCTCCCTCCCTCCTCCTCCTCCCCCCCAACTGCAGGACTCCGGATTCAGCCAGGGCATGCCACAGGGCTGGCAGGTGAGTGGGCAAAGCCGCGGCTGCTATTGTTTGGGTGCTGAACGAGCGCCAAGGGCGTCAGCAGGGCAAAAGGCGCTCAGGCCTGGAAGCTGCCAGAAGTCCGGTCCTGACAGTGACGGTGGGTGGGTGGGGGGGGGGTACACGGGTACCGTGCTGTCACAATTGATAACCGGAATAACGACAAGTGCTGCTGGTCTGCATTACCATCAGCATGGCTGTTCACACTATAGGCTCTGTGCCAGACATAACATGGACGGACCACTTCGAAGTCAGGTGCAGTGCGTCAAGTGGGGGCATTTCAGCCTACATCCGGCCACTTGTCAGGGCGATGGAATTGCCGGTCTTCTGTTTGTTCGATGATAAAACTCCTGCTTGCTCGATGAGAATACACCGGTACAGGACTACCATATGTTCCTTTATTCATCAGCGTCGGTCGAGCGCTGGATCACGGCGCATCACTGCTGGCCACCAGCACAAGGCCCCTCGCCAGCCCCCCCCCCCCCCCCCCCACCAACATCGCACAGCCACACACAGCCACACACAGCCGCACACTATTGGGCGTGCGCCTGTCTGTGCCTGACCCCCCGCCCCCCCCACCTACCCCGCGCGCGTGGCGGCGGCGGTGCCCTCGCACCAGGGGCAGCAGGTGCTTCACGGTGCACAGCAGGAGGCGCTTCACCGCTCCATGTCGGAGACTGTCATCCAGGTGACCCCACCTCTCCCACTCTTCATGCCCCCCCCCCCCCCCCCCCCCCTCCTCTCCCCTTCTCTGAACAGATAAAGAGGACAAAACGTACATACAGTTGAAGGCGTCACCGGCACCCAATTGGGCAGGCAGCTAAGCCCTCCATGGGGGCATGCCAAGTCTTGGACGACAACATGGCCAGGGGTGAGGTGCGGTGGTGGTGGTGGTGGTGATGTGTGTGTTGGGGTGGGGGTGGGGGGGGGGGTGGCTGGCTGGATACTGAACAGTCGGGCGCACTTTCGACCCGGCTCGCTGTGGGAACTCCTGCACACTATACGTTGCTAAGGGTCGCGAAGATGCGCCCACGTGGTGATGGCGTGCGAGGCTTACTCATGCACTTTTATTGTGGGGACTCCCACAGTGACCCCGGGCCGGCAGTGGATCCCACCTACTAGTATAACAGCGCCTGACTAGTATAACATCTGGCCCGGCTGGAAAATGGACTGACTGTAATGCCTGATCTCCGACGTCCTCGGCAGGCGCCGCGCCAGGCACAAGACCGCATCGTGGAGCCGCCCAGCCGCGGCGGCGGCGCCATGGCGCGCTCCGCGTCTGCCGCCATGATGCCGGGCGGTGGCGGCGGGCAGCTGCCGGTCGGCTCCCGCACCCGCCGCTACAGCGCACGCGGCTCGGAGGAGGAGGACGCGCCCGACGCGATGGGCGACCTCGCGGACGCCATGGCGGCGCAGGTCATTGGTGGCCCGGAGCCGCCGGCTGCGGCGGATAGGGAGGAGTTGGAGGAGGCAGTGAAGGGGGAGGAGCTGGAGAAGGGGGTGGAGGGGGCGCGAGGGGGCGCCCCTCTGGGAAGCCTGGAGGGCGGAGTGAGTGGCGCAGGCGACGACAGCCAGGACCCGGCGTGGGCTCTCCCGGAGCACCACCGGGAGCTGGAGGCCGACAGCGCGCACCACTTCAACGCAGGCAACTTTGAGTTTTTCGGGGGTGCGCCCCGGCCCGCGACCCCCCCGCCCCACCACCAACAGGCCGATTCTTGGCGGTGCACCGATTGCCTTGCGATAATTAAAAAACCCGCATACTTAACATCCCTTTAGTTTAGACCCTTTCCCTGGCGGTGGCAGGGGAAACGCTCGCGTTATGAGTACCAGGTAGTGCACATTGCACAGAATCGAAGAAACCATAACACTGCAGATGCCTCCCGTCAAGGCTGGTGTTGTGTACTCAATATCCCTATAAACACGCGCGAGCATATACAAGTATGCCGGTTCTTCCTCCCTCCCAAGACAACAGAGAAAGTGTCAGGGGCTCTCCTCCGATGTGGCCGTGAGGATTTGCCATCAGCAAGCCACCGTATGATTGGGTTAGTGCTCAATAAAGTGGCTCGTTCTGTCAGTTTGTTTGCTTCCAGGGTGGGGTATGAAAAGGGGTCCCCGCCAGATGGACGTTGCTCGAGTACTGCACCGGCTACCGCCGCACGTCTTGCAGCACCTTCATAACCAAATGCCGCTGTAAGCGCGGAGTAGCATCGGTACCGCATCACAAATATGGAAAGAACATTGTGCGGCACGTGAGAATCAAGGTTCGGGGCGAAGGGGGGGAGGGGGGGGGGGGGGGGGGGCAAACTGCGCAACGGTGTACGTTTGCGTCCCGGGCGATGCTGGGAACTGTTTCATAATCCAGTCGCGGGGCCACCGTGGAAGCGGAAGCTAAATCCCAGAATCACGTACTTCTGGGTACGTTGGTCGCGGGCTGTCGTCACCAACTTCCCTCTTCGATCTTGGACGGATGGAGCTTGTAAACTCAATGGACCAATGGGAAGTAAAAGCAGAAGTAAACACGCAGTAAAAGCATAAACTAAATGGAAAGCACCAGGCATCGCGGAGTGGGTGGGCAGAGCAGGATGAAGAGGAAGGGGGGGGGGGGGGGGGGGGCGCGGGGGGGGCGCAGGTAGGTGCCGCCCGGATATGCTATGCGGGTTGGCGCGGGGTGGTTTGGCCCCGTGGCTGAGTTGTGTCTGCCGCTGGCGGCGTGTTACGCTGGTGGCAGCGCTGGAGGGCGAGGGGCACCTGCTGGAGGCGCTGGGCGACGGCGACGGGCCGGACGCGCCGCTGGGCGGCGAGCTCGGGGGCGCGCTGGAGGACGAGGGCGAGGGCGGGGGCGGAGGATGGGGGGAGGGCGACGGCTGGGACATGCTGCCCGGCGAGGAGGAGCTCGGTGGGGAGGAGGGTGGCGCGCACGGAGCGGCGGCGCTGGGAGAGTCGGACGTGGCGGCCGGGCTGGACGCCCTGGGCCTCGCCGACGGGAACGGCAATGGGCCGCACGCTTAACGGGGAGGCGCTCGATGTTGCCTGGATGGTGAACGTACATAGCTACATGCCCGCGGGGCTGCGGGCCGCTGCCGGTATGAGACGGCGGCGGAGGCGGCGCGGGGCCTGGCGCTCGAGCTGCGGACAAGACAAGGCGGCGAACGGCAACGCCCACCGAGGAGTGCGCATGCGCATCCATCGCCAGCTGAATGGCGCCCGCCGCCCCGCCCAGGCAGCCATCTCTCTTTTCCATACTTGCTGTGATCACGTGCTACATGATCCAGCCGATCTGCGTGATCCTGCCACATGCGCCCAGCCGGGCGCGCGCCAAGACGGTGCCGGCAGCGTCGCCACCGATCGCGCGCCAACAGCACAGCAGGAGCTGCGGCGATAGCATTGCTTGTAGTAGAATGTAGTCTGACGTTTCTGTGGGGCGGTGGGCACCGGATTGGCTGCCGGTGAGCCTTATAGCCTCACATGCCCGTGCTGCCACCATTCATTGGTATCATTGGCACGCGTATCATTGGAGGACCCCCCCCCCCCCCCCCCCCTCTCCTTTCCCCCCTTTTCTTTTCCTTTCTCCTGCCACTGTAAACAAGTCCCCCCCCACCGCTCTATGGTGCCAATGATACCGTGGAGGGGATGGGCAACAGTCTGGCGCCAAACTACAGACAAGATTAGTCAGTGGACGGTAATCCCCGATGGGAATTGAGCGCGCACGTCCGCCGACGCCTGAATGGCGACCGGAGGAGGCGGCCAACTGTGGCGCCCTCCCCACCCTCCTCTTTGCGTATTCGGACCACCATGTGTGCGGTGGATACGTGTGCGGCACGGCGCCTGGACAGAAGCGCTCCAAGACGCCATCCCATTATCAGCGTCGCCACCGCTCTCGCCCACAAACCCTACACAGCACTGGAGTGGCGGCAACATCATTGCTCGCGGTAGTTCAAGCTTTCTGTTTTTCTGAGGGGTGGCTGGCACCGGATTGGATGCCCTTCACCCGCCAGCACTGGCATGGTGGCCATCCATCAGGGGAATACTCCCCCTGCCCCCTCTCCTGCCACTCTCAACAGATCACCCCCCTCTCCCTGTCGACCAGGGTGATGGCAGGGGGGGGAGGTGGAGCGGAGCACGTCTCTCAATTAAGGCGTAACACACTGAGGCCAGAAACTGGGGCCAAGCTCCACTGTTAGCTGTACTCCGCTGCTTGCGATCCATGCTCGTACAGCGCGATATACCGGTACTCGATCTACAGCACCTGACGAGAAAAAGGACATGCGCATCCGCCGCCACCCGAACGGAGCCCGGGCCAGCTGTGGCGCGCTCCCCTCTCTCCTCCCTACCACTGCACACGTTGAGCACAGACGACCAGAATGTACTCGTGCGCTGCCCGGTGCGCCTGCGACGGTGACTCCGACGGCGCCCTGGCGGGCGATCCCCCACCTCCTCCTCCTGCCCCTCGGCCCGCCAATGCGCAGGCAGCCATCGCCCTTGCTTGGGCAGCAGGGAGTAGCCTCCCGTGGTGGCGACATGATTACACGCGACATGGGCGCTTCCGCTCACGCGGGGCCTCCTCCCTGCTACTGGCGGGGCTGCGCGCCACCGGGCAGCGATCCGCCGTCGGGGTTGCTGCCGGCGGAGGCGCTGGAGGCGTCCGTCAGCTGCTTGGGCGCCATGACCTCGGGCTTGATGGGCGCCGGGCCGAAGATCTCCGCGCGCAGCGTGTCGTGTAGCTCGTCCATCAGCTTCTGCCGAATCTGGAGCGGGCCAGAGGCGGGAGGCGGGGGGGGGGGGGGGGGGGGCGGGGCTCAGAGGCTGAGGGAGGGAGGCATGTGGGGCGGCCTTTGCGCCATGGCACTCGAGGTCAGGCCGCCTCTGCCGAGCAGCCGTGCGGACAGCTGTACATCCACTCCATTGACTACTGCATAGCCAGAGTGCAGCTGCGCTGGAGGGACTCCCAGGGACTCTGTTTCTTGTGGGAAGGCAAGGGGGGGGGGGGGGGGGGGGATCACGCTCACCCGGTCAAAGGCCTGCTCCAGGCGCTGCAGCTCCTGCGTCGCGTTTTGGTTGTACATGAAGAGGCCGTAGTAGAGGTCGAACGAGTCGTTGGCGGTGTTGTTCACGAGCGACAGCAGCGACTCGTAGCCCTTGGTGTCGATGGTGGTATTGGCCAGCCCCATCTCGCCCAGCATGCGGCCGACGGTGTGCGTGATGAACTGCGTGGACGCCGCCTGCCGGTCGTGCTCCTCGCAGCTCATCTCCACCATGCGGCACCCCTCGCGCGCAAAGCAGTCCAGCAGCGTGTCCGCCACCGCCTTGCGGCGCGGCTTGGCCTCGCTCACGCGCACGCGCTCGTACATCAGCGGCAGCCCCTCCCAGGAGCCGCGCCCGCTGTCGGGCCCGAACATGGGGTGCAGGCACACGATGTCAAAGTGGGCGGGCAGCTTGTTGAGGAACAGCCGCTTGGGGAACTCCTTCACGGACAGCACGTCCACAAACAGCGTGGAGCGCTTGAGGCGCTGCAGCGGCAGCGCGCCCAGCGCGGCCTCCGTGGAGATGATGGAGGTGGACATGATGACCACGTCGGGGTGGTACTCGCAAAAGTCATCCACGTCGCCGAAAAACTTGGCGCCCAGCGCAGCCGCCGCGGCGGTGTAGTCCCCGCGCGAGTGGCCGATGACATCGTGCCCGTGCGACAGGAAGCGGCGCGCCAGGAACTGCCCGAAGTTGCCAAAGCCCACGATGCCAATCTTCAGCCGGCTCTCCGCGTGCTTCTTGCGCGCCATGCGAGCCTCCATGTCGAAAGGCTGGGCCGCGTCCAGCGCATACACGCGCGGCGCCGAGCGGCAGGGGGCGCCCCGCCGACGCCGCCTGTACTGCTGGTGGTGCTGGTGCCGCTGCTGTGGGACGTAAGGAGCATGCTTCAAATCGCTGATGGAAGGCAGTTCACAGATGCTTCGGGGGACTCGGCAACTCAGCAGGTGACTGGCATGGACGATGGGGAAGGGGTCGCGCTATTCTGGTTGGGGAGGACGGGGGGGGGGGGGGGGGGGGCAGAAGTTTGGAGGTCCTCACCAGCAGTGCCTGCCCGCTCGTGCAGTTGGCCGTGACGGCGGCGAGGGCGCTTCCGCAGCCGTCGACGCCGACGCCGCGGCGCGCCCCGTCTACACGCCGCGCCGTGGCTAGGGGCCGCGCAGGCCTCGCGGCGGGCGCGGCGCCGACACATCCAACGCACGCTGCCCTGCTGCTGCTGTGCATGGCCTGCATTGCGTCGCACCGGGCCTGGAGGCGGCGGGAAGAGAGGGGAGCGGCGGGGGTCGCTGCGCAGGGCGGGGAGTCCGCGCCACGCCAGGTGGGCGTCCGGACTCGCTGGCTGCTCTACCCCGTACTGCGCAGGTGAGCCGCCGCAAGTCGTTGCCGGCGAGCTTAGCCAGGCCCCTTCCAGCCGCCGCTGTATTGCTATGTTGTGCTGTCTCTAGTGCGGTGATGACGTCTCTCTGTCCGACCCAAGTCGACGTTGTCCCTTCCAGCAGGGGGGAGGGTCCCGCCGTCACCATCGCCTTCGAGCTGTGATGGCGCTCAGGTAGCTGCGCCGCCAAAGCGCAAGCTCACAAGCAGTGCGGCCAGCAGAATGAACAAAATCCTCAGTAAACCCCTTCTGATTCTCTTTCTACTTCGTTTAAGTACTTGCCTTTGCCTAATCACTCCGAATCTTGGTCGCCCCGCGCGCCAAGCCAGCGCAGACAGCTTGATAAGAGCTGAGTGGCGCGCGCCGCGTATACCCCTCGGCGTACAAGGTACATCCCTTGTCCGCTCGGTAGAGCGGTCGTCTCGTGTGCGAGAGGTACCGGGTTCGATTCCTGGCCGATGTATTTCGGCAATATCGGCCCGGCGTGTCCCGGGTTTACTCGGTTGATGCATTAGCCCTTCGGGGTTCGAATGAGGCAATGGTCTATGGGCTATGCCAGACCTACGACTGCAGTTGGCGCACGAGGTCAAGTGCTGGGGCGGCTTCGGCCGATGTCCCGGCGGGGCGAACTTTACTTTACTTACCCCTCGGCGCATATATTTGATTTTCAAAAAATCCTTGCGGCACCGGCTGTCCGCCCCGCCCGCCCTCCACTAGCGAGTTCCGCGCTCCCCACTCGTCGCACTCTCGCTGACCATCCCACACCCACCAGCGCCAACCCACTTTGCCGAGCTCCCCTTCGCAAGCCAGATCGCTTGGCCACAACCAAAACCACCAGTCTTAGCGCCGGGGGTCTTTTTGCGCCCCGTGCCAGAAGGCAGCCGGGGCGCTCCAGGTCGTGGAGGCCGCCAGACGGGCGGAGCTAGAAACTCGTAGCGAGGAAGGGCGGGGGGGGGGGGGGGGTGGTAGTTGGGTCGCCACCGCTCGACGCCGGAGACCGCACAGTGGTCGGCGAGGCGGTGGATAGCGAGGAGGGATCGGGGCGTTGGATTTTCCGACGCGCACGTGGGGCAAGGCGGGGGGTCGGCGCGGGTGGGGGTGAAGGCGCGATGGATGACGAGGGCGCTGAGGATCACCCCCTGGTGGCGTTCGGCACGGAAGAGTGGGGCTTCGACAGTGCCGTCGTCCGCGCCGCCTTCTACAGGGTGAGACCCCGCCCCCAATCCACCGCAGACCGCGTCTCCCACCCCTCAGTAGCTGCGCAGTCTCGCCAAGGGGCGGAAACTCACCCCAGGCGGTCGTCGCGAGCTGTGAATAACGTCTCGGCACCTCTCAAAAGCGTGCTGCGCGCGCCGTCTCGCGCCCCTACCTGTCCTTTCCCTCTCCTCTTTCTCCCCCACTTCCCCCTCTGCACCCGCCACCGCCAGCCCAAATAGCCTGGGCGTGTCAGCAGCCGGCAGCACGCGAGCATCTGCCCTCCCCCCATTTTACCTCTCCATTCCATGCGTTCACAAGGTGGCGGTCGCCCATGATGAGCTCCCATTGCAATCGAGCAATCGCATAGAAAGAGTTATCCCCCATCCCCCCCCCCCCCCCCCCCCCCCCCGCTTCCTCTGGAGTGGGTCATGTATAAACTCAGGTAGTTACTGGTTCACTGACCTACGTTTCTTTACTGGAGAAAATGACCACTTTGGGCGTGCCGTGAGCCTAAATATATCACAGTGCACTCCGGCTATCAGTGCCATCCCGCAGATGTCCGACACAGATATCATTGTTGGTCACGTGACGGTTGCCGCGACTGATCACCTGGTGCGATTCCCTCTTCACCGCGTTAGGCACGGAGATGTGATTGGTTAATAGGTTGCCCACCGGCACCCTTCGCCCAGCAGGAGCCTTGGCTCTTGGGCAGGGCGGTGAGCAGGAGGTGCTCCAGGGGGTTGCTCGGGTATCTACCGATTTGCTTGTATCCTCCGGGATCATACACTTAAGGGGCAGAGTCCAAGCACTAGAGGTGCGGTAGTCAGGCAGGGAATCAAAGATGGAAGAGGACGAAATCGCCGTCAGAGCTTAAGCTTTTGATACCGGCTCTGCGCCGCTCGCACAGTTCACGGAGGACAAGGGCGTGGAGTGCGAGGAGGACCTGCTGGGGCTACAGGTGCAGCGCCACGGCGATGAGTTCATGGAGTATATCATGGAGGCTGCCCTGGCCAAGGGCGGCGATGGCGGCGACGGCGGCGAGTATGAAGAGCCCGTGGAGGAGCGCGGCGACGGGGGCGACGGCGGGGGAGGCGCGTCAGGGAACAGCGCTGAGGACTGGGCCTCCCAGTCCGACCCAGATTGGGAATACGGCGATGAGGAAGGCGGCGGCGACCAAGCGGAGGAGGCCCCCATCTGCCTGAGCGGGGACGAGGAGGACGGCAACGGGGGCAGCGTCCGCGGCGGCGATGACGGCGACCTCTGGCACAATGAGGAGCTGCGCATCATGGGGGAGTCGCCTGCGCCTTGCCCCGCGCTGCGACCAAACGCGCTGTCGCAGGTGAAGGGCGCCTCCTCCCCCCCTCTGTCACCGTGTCTGCCTGTCCTTGGTAGCACACCGCTGCCACCTGCACAGGGCGTTCTGTCGCTGCTTCGCTGCTTACAAAGGCCCCCCTCAAGGCGCTGCAAGCGATTCACTGTTGCCAGTCCCGAGCTGGAAGTTGAATATTGCCGGGTATAGCATGCATATTCCATCTCCCCTGGGCCCGCGATGGGGTCGGTGAGCGAGAAGGGTGATGGGAGGCGGCTGACACCACGCCCGTGCGTGCGCCGCAGCTGGACCCCAATACGATGCGGGCGCTTCCCAAGCCTGCCGCTAAAAAGCCCGTCAAGAAGCCCGCCGGAGCAGGACGAACGGGCCAGCAGCAGTCGGCCAGTATCCTCAAGTTCCTCATCCCCGCCAAGCCTGCCGCAGGGCCGCCGCCACGGGCACAGGCGCCACCGCCGGCACGCAGCCCCGCGGCCGGTGCGCACCGTGCTGGCCTGGAGATGGACGTCCTGCCCAGCCGGCCGCTGCAGGTGCGCTGCGAGCCCTCTCTCGCTCATGTGCGTTGTTCTACATGCATGTTTGTCTGTCTTCCAGTGTGCCAGAGCCGGCGATTTATGCCTTAATTCCATCTTATCTTGTCTGTTGTTTAAGTAGTTAGAGTAAAGAGTGACCACCCAAAAGCCAAAGCCCATTTCAGGGGAGGTGTATTTTCGGTTGTGAATATCGTTACATGAGATACATTCATACTGCCTGCAGATAGGCGGACTTGCGGATTGAGCCATGCTGATTCTCCTACTGCTGATGCATTGAAGGATTTTCTGTGCACCCGAATTGGTCTATCATGTAAACGGACGCGCCGGCGTGTTTGCGTGACATCATTCTGTGCGATGCGGTGTGGGATACACAGCGATGTGTGGATGAGGTCTCGCCGCCCCGCTGACTGAGTGGCCGGTGTCGGCGTGGCGTGCGCAGGCGGCTGCCGCGCCGGGGGCTCCGCCGCCGTACATGGCGCCCATCACGACGGAGGAGCGCGCCCTGAGCCTGCCGGACCTGGTCAACCTGAAGGCAAGGGAACCCCTTGTGAATCACCACCTGAACCCCACTTCAATATCTCAGGGGCAAATCTGTTCATCAGCACCTAAAAGTGCCACTAAAACCTCTTCTCTCAAATGCAAAGGGCACATAGCCAGTCATGACAGCAACGCCAATGTTTGCATGTTTGCATTTGCAACATAATCCGAGCACACTTTTATCCAGATGTACCGCTTTTGTTTCAATTATACAGAGGGAGGGAGCGGGAGAGAGATTATGTTACTGGTACCACACTGAAGGCATGAACAACTAACGGCTTGTTGTCTAGTACTGTGCCTACTACGCCCGTCGCTTAATTGAAGCTTACGAGAGTATTCAGAGCGGGATCAGCCCCTCACTACGATGCTGGACCCTACTCGTTCGGAGTAGAAGACGGCGATGATGCGCCGCACCCTACCACCCAAGCACAACTGGTCCGCCGGGCACCCGTGCGCTTAATACACGTAATCCAGCATCATGTTTAAGTGCATGCCGTGGTGCCATGGTCTTTGCCACCCCATATTCGCTGGCAGCACTCTATGGCAGCTCGACACGGGCGCGGTCAAAAGCTCCCCATTACCTCTAATGTGCTGTTCGTTGTTTCGGCCCACGTAGGTCTTTGGCAACGCCAGCTTCCGGGCGCAGCAGCGCGCCATCATTGACGCTGCCCTCCGCGGCATCAACTGCCTTGTGCTGATGCCAACCGGCGGCGGCAAGAGCCTGTGCTTCCAGGTGCCTGCCGTCATCGACCGCGGCATCACCATAGTGGTGTCGCCGCTGCTCTCGCTCATGCAGGACCAGGTGGGTGCAACCACCGCTCGACGGGCATGCCGTGTCGCCACCCGCCCTGTGCATGCCTGACAAACCCGCATCTCCCGTCCCCTCTGCCAGATCTTCACGCTCGTCAACCTTCCCACCGGCGGCGTGCCCACCACCTTCCTATCCTCGCAGAAGACCAAGGTGCACAGCACCCCCCTCCCCTTCACCCCCCTCAATCCTACTTGTTACCCCAATGAAGTCACCCTAAGAACAATAGTGCCGCTGCCGCTGGGCCCCATTCCTTGCGAGTGAAGTCTGCTACAGCTTGTTCGTGGTCAGCGCCGCAGGGTAGCTGTCGCACGGCCCGGCTTCATGTTCCCGCGTAAGGTCGGGTGGTGCAGTTGCATGTCATCATGTGGCTGCCAGGTCAGCTAGAGACGTTGATGGGTGCGGGTTGAGTGCAGACGGAGGCGAGCGCAGTGTACCGGGAGCTGCGCAAGCCGCGGCCAAGCATCAAGCTGCTGTACCTGACGCCGGAGCAGCTGGTCAACAACGCCGGGCTCATGGACGCGCTGCTGGAGCTGCGGCACCGCAACTTGCTGGCGCGTCTCGTCATCGATGAGGTGACTCGCGGCAAGGGCGATCTGCCGGCCAGCTTATGCCGCCACCTCTTTCCCTGGCCCCGGCCTTGGCGACTGACAGATGCCCCCTGACACATGCCTTTCTCGCCACAGGCACATTGTGTGTCCACTTGGGGCCACGACTTCCGTCCCGACTACAGCATGCTCGGAAAGGTGTGGGTGGGTGGGTGGATGGGGAGGGGGGTGGTGGGGGGGGGGGGGGGGGGGGAGCTCTTTCTCAGGGCAACGCTCACCGCAACATGCCTGTGACCGGCCAAGACCCCTTTATGTCAGTCATCCCCGTGTTCCTGAGCGCAGCAGGTGTGACTTAGTGGCTGCGTGGATGTGACTGTCCTGGCAGGTGCGCGAGAAGCTCCGCATCCCCGTGACTGCGCTCACCGCCACTGCCACAGCAAACGTGCAGCGCGACATCCAGAAGATCCTGAAAATGGAGCGCAACTGCTCGCTGTTCAAGGTGAGGCATGAGCCCATGTGTGTACCCAAAATGGGAAGGGGGGGGGGTGGGGTGGCGACCAGTAAGTCGAGGATACCGCATGAGGTCAGCACATAATAGGCTCGTGATGAATGGGGATAGATTATTGGGTGATACTGACATTTACATCTTCGTTTCAGTAAGTATGATGAAGAGTCCCTGCCGATTCTCAGCTGCCATGCTGGTTGTCACCGGCTGTTTGAGGCACTCACACAGCAACGGTGTTTCCCCATTGCCACGCGCAGTCCTCTTTCTTCCGGCCCAACCTCACCTTCAAGGTGGTACCCAAATGCCTGGACAAGGTGCAGGACCACAACGGCCGCATCCTGCTGGGCTGCCAGGCCGCTCTGTCGCAGTACGTCCGGACGCAGGGCATGGGCGCCTCCGGCATCGTTTACTGCATGTCGAGGGACGAGAGCGAGGAGGTCTGCGGGTGCGTGCTGGGGCAAGCGGCGCTGTCCCCACCCTCAGCAAACTGGCGTGTCTGCGTAGGCAAATGATGACAGGAAATGATGGCATTCGAACCCCAACGGAGCAGTAGACACATGGGGGTGCTGCGAAGCCTGATTTGCGTTATGTGTGGACTTATTGCGTTACATGACTTGCTTTCATCACCGCCCTGGGTATCAAGTCGTCGTAGGTCTCACTCCGCGCTGGCGTCCGGCGCGCGGGCAGATTCCTGCAGGGCGAGGGCTTCCAGGCGGGCTTCTATCACGCCGGCATGAGCAACCGTAACCGCGAGGAGGTGCAGAACGCGTGGCGCAGCGGGCGCCTGCAGCTTGTCGTCGCGACCATCGCTTTCGGGATGGGTGAGCTCCGGCCGCTGCTGGCAAAATGCACCCCCTTCCCCCCCCCCCTTCCCCGCCCGCCTTCCCCGCTGAGCTTTCGGCCTTGCTGACGGGCGGCCGGTCGCACTGGCGCAGGCATTGACAAGCCGGACGTCCGCTTTGTGGTGCACTACGTCATGTCCAAGTGCCTCGAAGGCTACTACCAGTACGGGAGCAGTGCCGCGTGACTTTGTGCCCATTGCCTGAACCGCCAATCAGTGTTGTGCATGGACCTCGCGAAGCCGCGGCGGCGGCGTTGTGTGGGTAATGTAGCGATTCTTGTGCATGCGACCTCGCCGCGCAGATGGTAATGGTCTTAGACAGCCGCTTGTTTTGTCAGCCTATTTGTCGGCGGGTCTATCGATGTTCCCTGTCGCGCAGAGGACTGGTCGTCCGCAACTCGCGGCTCGGTTCGACGCTTTGACTTTTCTGTGTGATTTGCGGCTGGCGGCAATTGACTGGCCTGGCTTTACCCGGGGTTTAGGGAAGCTGGGCGAGCGGGGCGGGACGGCAAGCCGTCGGAGTGCGTCATCATGTACGCGCAGAAGGATTTCGGTCGGCTTATCAACCTCATCAGCATGCATAAGAAGGGCAACACCAAGGCGATAAAGCAGAAAGCCATCGCCAAGGTGGATCTGGTGCGTCATTCTGAAGCCCCCTCTCCCCCCCCCCCCCCCCCCCCCCCCCCCGCTTAGATACCCTGACAGAGTATTGCAATTGTTCTCGGGAGGCAGACGTCGGAGAAAAGGAATATGTTGTATTTCTTTGCGTTGAAAGGAACTACAGCAAATTTGATTGTCATGTGTTTTGGCGAATGCAGTCATTCTGATCACCTCGATATATTATGATTGATTCGCTTTGCAACTTTCCTCATCCAGCGCGGTGGGGAACAATGGGGGGGCGGAGGGGGGGGGGGGGGGGGGGGGCGAGGGTGTCTTTTTTCGCCCCTCTCGGCGGGGGGTGCGTACGCGGTGGAACTCGGAGGCCGGACGGGCTGACTACCAGCGCTCTGTGCCCTCAGATGAAGGAGTACTGCATGGAGGGTACGAAGTGTCGGCATGCGCATCTGCTGGACTACTTCGGGGAGCCGTTCCGGCAGGTGCGCGCTGGCGGGAGAATTCGGGTTCGGGAGATCTCTCGGCCGTCTGCTTCCGATGTCTGAAGTGACGGGTGCTCACACGCGTGTGCTTGCCGTGGATGCAGAGGGAATGCAGCGACACTGGTGGCCCGGGGGTTCACCGCTGCGACAACTGCGGCTGCCGCGTGACGGGTGAGCGGCTGCTGGCGCCCTTCCCCTTCCCGGAGGAGGATTTCAGTCTGGTGGGGCCGCAGAAGAAGCCGACTCAGCGCAAGCGCAAAGGCGGCGCATCGCAGGGCGGCGCCAAGGGGGCGCAGCGTCGGAAGACGGCGACGACCCCCCAAGCCGGCGCCCCACGGCAGCAGCCATCGGGTGATCTCGGCGAGTTTTCGACCCCCCCCCCCCCCGCCCCCCCCCCGTCCGGCACATTGCACCGTCCAATGTCCAAGATGTTACATGAACTCTTTCATTGTCGTTTATCGATGTTGTGACAAGTATAGTACCACTCATATAACAATAATCTAATTATATTTTACGTGGTGGAGTGTCGATTCTTTTTTACTGGTTTGCCGTGCTTGCACTGTCTCTGCCGTGAAAGTTGTTACACCGACTGGCCAGAATAGCCCGCAGAGAGACTGCTCGGGCGTGCTGACGGCTTTATGATGCGACGCTGGTGCAGGCGGCGGCGGGAGGATGGCAGCCGACAGGCCGGCAAGCTTCACCGCGGCGTCCGCCTTCGTCCAGGCCAGCTCAATGATGCAGGCCGGCGGCTCCGGGGCGGTTCCCGCTCCCGCACGCACCAGCAGGTAGGCCACCGCGGACCTCAAGCCCTGCGCATCTGTGGCTTGCCGACAATCGGGGATTGTCGAGAGCGCTTTGGTCGGTGATCTAGCCACTGATACGAGCGTATGCAACACGCAGGGGTACCATGCTGGCCTCGCTCTGCAAGAAAAATCAGACGTCCTTGCCAAGGGCGGCGCCGGGGAGCAGCGCTGGCAGTCGAGGCGCCGGCGGACCCCCGACGGACGGTGGCTTCATGACAGCGTCCCGGCTGGCAGCAGGCAGTGGCGGGGCGCCGGGGCCTCGCAAGGCGGCCGCGCCTGACGAGCTGAACATACTGACCATTGAAAACAGCGACGAGGAGGGCGACTGGATGTGAGGTCGTCGCTACCGCGGTCGAATCAGTATTTGCCTGGGAGAGTTGGCCGTAGCTACTGGTATTGTGGATTTGCAGCCATGACAGATAGTGTTGCTTGTCTGATACCTATTTAATGACTTGATTGGAGATAGCAATGCATGCCACGAGCAGCGCCCAGCACGTCTGGGCCTGTGCCCAGGCTATGGACAAATCAGAACCATAAGCTTTGTATGAGTGATGTATATACATGTCGCATGATTTTGCCCCTCACTTGCGCGCCACCACCAGTGCAAACATGGGGCATGTTTTGGTGCTGGGAAGTTGGCATATGTATGTATGTATATGTGCCCCCACCAACGGAGCCGCAATGGCATATGGTGACTGCACTCCCAACATGTTCCCCTAGGGGGGTCGCTCATGGGTATTAGAGCATGAGGCCTTCAGCCAAACTGGGCAGACCATTGCTGAGAAACGGCCTTACAAGTGTGATAATCAGAATAAACGTTGCGCCTCCGTCTGCGTGGGAGTCTTGCGTACTACAGGAGGAAGGATGCAAGATCGCAAGGCCCCATGGCCACAACGACTTGAGACGCAATGCTTGGGCGTCAAGGGCTCGAGGCGATGATATACGCACGTGGATTTCTATTGGCAAAGACTGACTTTATGGAACTCCGTAGTATTGGGACAGTAATGATCATCATATAGATATACATCATCGATAACGCGACGAGCGATGATGCCGAGCGTGTGACAGCATCATATTATATACCCGTCGTACCTCAAACTTTCGTGGAAATATGTACTGTCGGCTGTGCGTTCCTCAGCATAATCATTATTATTATATTATTACTATTTAATATACAATAATATTCATTTATTATTATTATAGAATTAGTTAGTAAAATAATAATGTTATGGTGATGCTGCGCGCTGCTCTGCGCCGAGCAATAATGTTGGTATAATATTTGACAAAAGATTTGACAAAAGATTACTTTCGGCAGCATGCATGCACATGAGACATACCAACCAGATTCAATATCCCTTGTAATTAGTCGTTTATACATATGCCGTTGTTAGTCGTTCTAAGCTATCATGAATCTGCGTATACGCACGAGTAGGCAAGTAAGTATTCTTCTCCAAAGTGTTCGGTATCCTCTGACAGTCGCAATATGTACTCAAGGGATGGATGATAAGTACGGCGAGGAAGAAAGGCCACGCTGCGCCAGCCGCATCCTCATCTCGTCCGCTGCGAAAGGTTCTAGGGCGCGGTAGTCGCTTGGAACATCCAAGCAAGGAGTATAACGATGCTTCGTTTCAATGCTACTCGCTCACAATATCCTGGCAGCCTTGCACCAAACAATTAAGCCACCTGCCGCCGGCACGTCCATGCAGTTCTCATCCCATGACGCAATAATATACACATAGACAGAACTGCGAATACTGCCGTCAACAGCCGTCCCGCCTGTCGTCGGTACTGCTCACCATAGTGATAATATCATTGAATAGTTCTCAGCTAGATGGGTCAAGCGCCATCCATCGCCTGCCGGTATGGAGAGTCACCAGCACAAAGTCACAGCTCGTCTACCACCCTCGAGAGCGAGCAAGCTGGCGGCCGTCGCGATTCTCCAGATATGCGAACCTGCCACCCGCACGAGTGTCCCGGTGGCGAGGTTCTTTGCGCGGCGCAAGATTTAACAGGCTTTGCACGGCCCGCCATCGAGGCGGTAGCACCGGTAACAGGGATGATAGTAACGACATGGCCGAGCAGGAAGCGACGTCTGCGACGGCACTGCAGAGCGCACACCTCGCAACGGTGCCCGCAATGCAACGCGATCAGGCAGCCTCCGCGGAAAGTAGCATCACCAGCAGCAGCATTTGTCACATCGCGAATAAGGACAGATGCCAGGCGTGCAAACAACATCTACGTGTGCTGAGAGCGGTGCCCGACGGCAACCGACGACGCAACACTCCAAACACGTCGGACTATCCCTGCGGAGAGATGACGCAGGCTATGGCAGCGACCAATAGTGCCAGTCTCGGACCTGCCCATCACAGCAGCCGGGCTGTGAAACGTGCGAGATACACTCCCGCCTTGCTGCTGCAACCGGCGCCCGGTTGCTCGCCGCCCCCGATTGCGCAGTCCTGCTCGGTGGAGCTGCGGGAGCAGCGGCACAGGCTGCGGGTTGTCCAGGCGTTCCGGCTGCCTGTTGCGTACGCGACCGGATGCGTACTGGTCACTGCCAGAGTGAGCGATGCCTTAGTCTCATGCCCAGTCACTCCCGACCCCGTCCTTTCTTTATATTCTCGAAGCAATCACTGAGGACCCTCCCCCCCTCCCCCCTCAACGTCTGTTTCACGGCGCTGCTCCACCGGCGGAAAGATATGACGACGCCGCGACCATGATGGACTATATACCCGATCATGCCTCCCGAATATACACTTTTCCAGTAACACTGCTTACTCGTAAATAACAAAATGGCCCGCGGACTTTACTATGATGAGGGCGATTTTACGTGAAGGAAGTGGCCTTGCTACTTTCGAAACAGGAGTCGCGCCCACGCCGCTTGTGAGCTACGAAAGTACTGCATGGATGGTGGTGCTCATCTCATGCCAGACGGGGAATGGCTTGTGCATGTGCATGGTATGCGACGCGAGCCACCTCCACTGTTTTTGCAGGTAAACTGCAGCAGCAGAGTCCAACGACGGCGCCTTCAGGTTCCCATGTGTCAGATGGAACGCGACGTCGCAAGCAGGGCATGGGTGAGGGTGTCGTGCCAGCAGGTCCGGGACAATCCAACTCCTCCACCTTCGGACCCCGCACCGCCCTTGCTGCCTGAGATGACGCACACGTGTGCAGCGTTGACGGGTGCCCGCCATGCACACTCGTGAAGGGCTCGTGCGTGGTGCTGGAGGAGACGTGCCTCGACACCTTCCGGAGGTGGCAGAATCAGCCAGGTGTGCCGCCTTGACGATGATGGCAAGCCTCAACCCCCCCCCCCCCCCTTTGATTTTCTTTGCAAAACTACCAAATATGCATAGTCTTGCGGCAATACACAATACTGTCCATACCTCCCTATGTCATCATGTATTGTACAGGGATCCACACCGCACATACCGTCACATCAACAAGCTGCGTGGTTGGCTGCCAATCAGTGAGCCCACAGCTTTACGAGTTGCTGTACCAGTCATTTTAGTACCAAGTAGGTATACGAAACTTACATGGTAGCAACATAGTAATACCGCTTGGTGAGAAAGGGGGGAATATCGCCTTCTGGCGCCGACTGCTTCACCCTGCTGGCAAGGGAATGCACGGTTTGGCTCTGCTTGGCTCACATTGTTGGGCTTGCTGTCGCTCTTGGTAGGGGAGGTGCTGCAGGCATGGGAGCCGGGAGCGGGAGCACCGTGCTGTCCTGGCGGCAACACGCTGCTCGTCGCGGTTGCGCAGTTTGGCAGCCCGGAGTCGGGAGAAGATGCCGCCACGGAGGGCGCCAACTTGACGTCCGCCCTATATGTGAGTAATCTGGATAGATACCATGAAGCTCCCTGACTATTCCGTCCTCAGGCCAACACATCAGCATGGAAATCCTATCAGTAAGTGGGGCTCACGCAGGGCGTAGTACCTTTTGAATTATCTTGTCGGTGCGGGTTGTATAGCAGTAGGTATCCAGACTGACAACTGGTTATATCCTGCGAGTATGCGAATGTCCATAGGCATCCTGATATATGTCTCTGTGTTGGTATAATAGCAGACCCATAAACAGTGCGCATATGGCGGAACTTCCTTACACAGATAAAAATACCGCGTACATTTGCCAGCGTATTTTGCGTAGTTTTTGTCCTATTGTCGTCTTGATGAGTAGACGACGAGTATATTTCGATATTCTGGAGCATTCTTGCTTTTCTGCCATCACCACTTTTATATGGTCCATGCATCGTTCATGCTTTTATTTCAAACGCTCTGGGGACTAAATGTGTTGCAGCACACGTAATCGGCATATTTTTTACGCCGTTACTAGAAACCAATATGAACTGCCCAATGCGAAACAGGAAGGCTAAACCTGGAAAATTGAACGGGTGAGCGATGGTGTGAACGGCGTATTTGAGATAAAACAAAGGCAATACCGATCATTGACTACATATTGGCAGAATGAATTCTATTGCATACACAAATACCACAGGAATGTGTCACGGACATGGATGTGAAATTTACGCCTGTCTGCCCGGTACGTACGCTGTGATATGTTTGACGATGCAATGTTCTGGGCACCATGTGAACGCGCATGTGCGCCCACGGCAGTAGGTATGTGTGTATTGTAAGACCTAGTTCATCTAACCTTGTGTATAGATAGGTTACTATGTATATACTTCCGACCCTGACAGCAGCAAGGCATTAAAATAGCAGTCATTAGGCATTAGGATATGCTATATCCTATTGTGTTTGCTGATCCCCCCTTTGTGCGGCTGATGATTGCTGATCTCCAGGGCAACTCGGGAACCTTTGGCATGGCGGGCACCATCTTCCGGCACGGCAACGGGCAGCCGGAGGAATGCCCTGGGCTTTGGAGGTACAACTATTGGAAGAGCACGGCAGCCATCGGGAAGCTGACAGCGGCGCAGAAAAATGGCCTGCTGGAGGCAAATGCCCCTCCCTGCGCCCCCCCCCCCCCCCCACGCCTCCCCGGTCCCTCCCGGGCCACCCCTCTCAATCCCGTCCGGCCATTGCTGAGCAATGCGGCCTGGAGGCTGCCTTTCTACACGCTTTGCCATGGTGACATCCACCGGTACGCATCGTTATCATGTCTTCCTCGCTTCCAAACTTCCACCCCATGCCCAACTAGCCATGGCACGGCCAGTTTGTCCTGGCCACATCGTCCTTTGGATGTCTACATAGAAATCAAGAAAGTTCCCGCAGCAACCCCTCTGCAGGCTGAGTGTGAATTTGCCCCCCCCCCCCCCCCCCCTCCCTCTCGCTTCCCACTCGGCGTGCTCGGGTCGGTTGTTGATTCTCGTAGCAAGGCCCTCATGCCTGGCGTCCTGCTGGACTGGGCTTGGTTTGTGCACACTCTACCCGGCGTCAAGGTCAGACAGCCCGTCCGCCGCGTATCCCCGCTCGTTTATTTGTGCGAGCTCTGCACCACATGGTCGACGGAAAGACCTGGAATGCGCAAGCTAAATGGAGACTAAGTCAGCCGGTGTGCATCAGTGAAGCATCAGTCGCTGCCACATGCAGGAATATGGGTGATCGGTACACATAAGGGTAAGGGCGCATGTATTCCTCTTAAAAAATAGAGCACACGGATAACAAAGAGACCGGATGAGGGCATTGCCGTAGTCATACGTAGGCGAGGGCATCGCTTCACCCTTATTGGGTCGTGCCTCATCCCAATCTCGCAATGTTGAAGTAGAAATAGAAGTTGAATTACAAGGTGCTGATTTGCAGCTCTCCGCCGCCAAAGCTGAGTTGTTCTAAGGGCCCGCCGTTGGTTGCGCATAAGGCCTGACCAACTTACTATCCGCTGACTGTCGGCCGATGCCTCCTGGATGTCCACCCCTCCTCCTCCCCCCCGGGCCCATCCATTGACCGGCTCTGATACAAAGGGGTGTACGAAGTGCAGATGACATAACAGAATCCGGCGCACTGCAATATCCGCACGGTTTTGGCGCCCGCAACCTGACATAAATATAAGTATTGCTCCGTGTGGGTGGCCATGTCGCTACGCCACTTCTTCATTGAATGCACGGATTGGGAGTTTCCGATGCCAACTTGTGGTGGCACACATGCAACAGGAGCAGCTGGAGGCCAAGCTGCGCGGCCTGCCAAGGCACTTTCGCTCAGCTGGCAGCGCGTGCGCAAAGATCCTCCTCGCGGATACGCTGTGGTGCTGCCTCTCCGTGGGGCTCAACTACCACGCGGCGCCACACACGGTGCGCCACAACCGCATGCCGTCCCGGCCGCTCAGCACATACACAGCACCGCCCAGGACGCGAGCTGCCTGAGGGCCTATTTCTTATTGATGCTGACGAGATTTGCTCAGCCTGAATGCAATGCAGCTCGAGTTGGGAATCCAGGTCACAATGGCGACCCACTAGCGCAGCCATAAAGGCTGACGGCTGCCCCTATTATGGCCGCGCCTGCAGGACGCCGACGTGCTCGGGGCAGTGATCCGCTTCCTGGACCACGTCAGCCGGTGCAGCCTGCGCAGCAACGACCTCTTCCTGCCGGAGCTCGGCATGGTGCTCGAGACGCCCGCGCACACGCTGATGTGGCTGCGCAGCGAGCGCGTCGAGCACGGGACGATGTGCCCCGCCTTTGACGGGGGCGTGGGCGCGCGGGTGAGCACCGCCCGGATGCTCAAGACGAGCGTGCTCTCGTGCCTGAAGGCTCATGCCGCTCTCCGCTAGCCCGCAATGCTACCAAAGCGTGGCCAGCCTTTGGGGGCCAGTGGTTGACAGGATTATAGGATTTCTAACCACCCCAACCCAGTGAGCACGGGGAAGGGCAGCCCAGGAGGTGTGGAGCTCAGGCTCTGCCAGTGCCACTTTTTGCAGCCGACCATGCCATGCACGGGTACCCCGAGTGCATCAATCACCGAGAAACCTATCTTGGGACATCAAGGGTGTGTTTGCTTATCAGACGGCAATGTGAGGCTCGGCACAATGGGGCAGCATTGATTCCGCCTTGCACCAAGGCCGGCCGGCCAGACAGACAGGCAGCCAGCATCAGACAGCCTTGACTGCAACGAGGCACCGCAAGGGGCAGCCTGGGCCGTTCCTCACAACAACCAGTACTTTCATCATTTCCCGCCCACCCGCTCCGGGGAGTCCAGCGGCGCCTTCACAGACACCACATCTCTTAGACACCCTGTAAGCGCCCCCTTGTGCAGCTACCTACTAGATCTTGCTATTGAGTGTGTGGCCAACCCTCTTGAGCGACATGACGGGTACTAAGGCTCAGCATCCCCTCAGCCAAGGGCGTGCCGCATCTTCTCGAATGCCCCCCCTCCACTGCTCTTCCCGCCTGCCTCACATTGGCCATGAAAACCTCGATCGTGATCTCACTTACCCCTGATCTCTACAGTATTCTGGTAGCGGCGTCCCACAAACCCCGGACAGTACCTCTCCTGCCTGGTGCCGCATGTGCATGGCAACAGAGTGCGCTGAAGACAACGCTGTTTACTCTCCAAACGCTTTCCATTCTGTCATTGCCTTGGCATCTAGTCACCAATGATGTTGTGTTTGGCACGACATTCCTGATTATGAGGTTTATGGGGGGTTTCTGGCGGCGGAGCGCCTTGGCAACAACTCATTCCGAGTGGCTAATTTGGTACCTGAGAATGAGACAAGACCTGGGTACCATGGCGTCAGCTGTTACAGAGTTAATGCCTGCTGTTAATTTAATAACAATCGCGTGTATCATTATATTACTATCCATCAAAGTATTTTCATCCCAGCAATCGTATATAGAGTCGCACCATAATAAATTAGTTAGGCTTTACTAACAGCAGTAGCGGTGGCGGCCGGCGTCCTGGCGAGTGCCGCCGCTGAGACTCTGTCGCAGCCGACAAGCTTTAGGGACGCAAGCGCAGCCAACGGTGCAAGCGCCGCCAGCCCAACATCCGTCAAGCGGCAGCGGCTGAGGTTGAGCTCCGTCAGTTGCTGCAGTGGCGCCAGCTTCGCGATGCCGGAATCGGTGACGCGGTCGCAGTAGCTGAGGTCCAGCGAGCGGAGGCTGATCAGACCGGCAAGCGACGCGACGCCCCGATCTGACACGGCTCGGCAGCCCGACACAGCAAGAGTGCGCAGGGAAGGCGCTTGCGAGAGCATGACAAGGCCAATGTCCGTGAGTCGCTGGCAGCGGCCAAGGTTTAGGATGACGAGGTGTGGCAACTCCGCCAGCGTCACGGCCGCCGCGTCAGTGAGCAGCTCGCAGCTAGAGAAGTCCAGAGACGTCAGGCTGGGCGCCATTGCGAGCAGCTCGTCCGCGGCGTCGTCGCCCAGCTTCTCGCAGCGTGACAGGCTGAGGGTGTCGAGCCGGGACAGGGAGGCCAGCGCCGCGACACCTACATGGGTTAGTCGCCGCAGGTTACCAGCGTTTAGATGCTGCAGGCTGCAGGCCAGCGGTGCCAGGCTGCGCAGCCCAGCATCCGTAATCAGCTTGCAGCTGCACAAGTGGAGAGAGGTCAAGCTTGGCGAGGAGGAGCTCGTGCTCGTCGTCGACAGCCCGTTATCGTCGAAGCAGTCGTCGTCGGATGAATCGTCATCGTCGGAATACACAATGGGGTCGTAGTCGTCGCTGCTTGTAGTTCGACAGGTTTTCCGAGGACATGCGAGGGAGTCCACTGACATGCTCCGGGGTACCACCTTGCCGGTAAGCACGGCAACCAGGTCAGCAAGGCCGTTATCGGTTAGCCGCTCGCAGCCACTGAGGCGCAGGCTCTGCAGGCGCTGTCCCGGGCCCGCTATGGCCGCCGCCAGCGAGGCGTCCGACAGTTTCACGCAGCCGCTGAGGTCGACGGATTTTAGGTTCGGCCACCCGCCGGCGTCCCGCAGCCCACGCAGGTCAGCGACGTTGGCGCACCACGCCAGCGAGAGGCGCTCCAGCGAGGGCAGCGCCGCAAGGCGCGATACGCCGTGCCCTGTGAGCCGGTCGCACCCGGAAAGGTCGAGAGCAGTCAAGCGCGCCGATCGCGCCGCCGCCAGGGCTGACAGCCCGTCGTCGGTGAGCAGCGCACAGCGCGCGAGAGACAGCTCGCTCAGGGCACTGCATGCGCGCAGATTGCCTAGCACGGTGTCGGACAGTCGTGTGCAGCGCGCCAGGCTGAGGGTCTGCAGCGCGCGGAGCCGCGCCAGCGCCGGTGCGGCACTGTCCGACGTGAGGCGCTTGCACCCGGTGAGGTCGAGGCGGATGAGGCGCGGGCAGGCTCGCGCCACCACCGCCAGGTCCTCGTTTCCCAGGTCGTCCGCGCCGGCGAGGGTGAGCGAAGTGAGCGCCGGCGCGGCGGTGAGCAGTCCGCGGAGCTCGGGGCCGCGCACGGCCGATGGCAGGGCCAGCTCCGTCAACCCGGCCGCCACCTGCAGGGGACAGGCCGCGCGTTGTGAGCCATGCCTTGTTAGCCATTCCATCCGTGATGGGATCTTGCTGCACATTACTCAAAATCCGGCATACACACAAGCCTACTAAGCTATGGCCATGCTCTGATTCGTTAGCTTGCCGCTAATCCCCTACACTACACCAATAAGGCACAAGCTGCCCCTCTGATTGTCCCGAATAATGCCACATTTGTGAGGTGCAAAGATGCGCTCTGTTGGGTCAACGAGGCGCTAGGCCGTGGTTTACTGTTTGTAAAGAATAGAGGGAGACTGCACTCTTCAATGTAGCTGTAAGTGGTTAAAGGGCATCATCATCCGCCCCATAAGTGGGTATGCTGTCGTGCGCGCGATATCGTAAGAAAAGCATGACATATAGATATATACTCACATCCCAAAAAGCTCCACAGCGCTCAAGAATGATATCTTTATGTGCCTAATTTTAATACTGTTTGTATATACCTGTGTCTGGAATCCCTGTGCGCCAAGGAGGAGGGCTCATCCTAGCTAGCATGCTGCATATTGGCCTTCAAAGAACGCCGTAGAAAAGGCCTAGCCTACCCTATATGCAGCTTCATTCCCAGGAATGAGTTGTAGCAACAGTTAAATTTCATGCCGCATTCCGTTGTGAGGTATGGCACCGCTCCACCTGACCTCATGTCACAACTTAACGAAAAAGCACTCTGCACACGCCCCTTGCGATGGAACGAGGACCGACCGCCGGACTGCCAGCATATGCCACGAACTGTGAGCCTGAGTATTTGTTGCCTTGTCAATACGGGTGCCGGCGCAGTAGTAATGCAAGCATTCTTGGGAATAGTCAGAATCTGCCCTAACTGTCGAGAGGTCAGATGTACACCAAACAGTAACATAACTTATAAAGAGTGTTGTAGGCAAGTCCATTTTCAGCCTTGAATTGCGGATTCTTACTGGTGTATCGGCGCTGCTAGACACTGCAGGGTCTACCTAGGCATGTTGTTGTCATTGCCGCACTGTTCTGGCAGAGATTGCGCATCGCCCAGGCGAACAGTGGGGATAGGCGAAGGACAGACATGTTTTCAGTGTGACGGGGGCAGCTGGAGGACTGGGTGAGGAGCGGTGACTAACCTCGAGCGCGGCATCAAGGCGAACCGTTGAGCGGCCGTGTCGACCCTCCGGTGGGCAGTCGCGCAGGTCAAGGCGCCGCACAGCCGGCAGGCGCGTGCTCCAGCCGCGCGGCAGGCGTGCGCTGCTGGGCCGTAACCGCGCCCGCACGCCCGTCAGTTGGCGCCCCCAGCCGGCACACACCAGACGTGCCGCCGCTGCAGAGCGCGCGTCCAGCCGATTGAACAGCACGTCCGCCACTGTCTGCGGCAGGTGGTCCCATGCGGAAGTGGCGGCAGGCTGCGCGCAGACGGGGCCCACCGCAGCCGGCATGCTGACGCCCTTTCTGAGCCGTGCCCTGCTTGGGAGACCTTCCTGCCTTCCGACCTGGCCTGCGGAGGCGCACACGGCAATCACAGCGCGGATGTCAAAAGCTACCGTGGCAATATCGAACGCATCTGACGCCCCCTAGTACAGATCTAATCACCTGCAGCCTGAGCTTGATTTTGGAACGGCCGGCCTCGCGAACTTGCCATTCCAACTGCACAGACAGGCACCTTATTGGACTAGTGTAAATCCAGACTGGCCATGCTGCGCCATGATATATACAGGGCTCTGGCGGCACTGGCCCAGCTCTCCCCACTCCCTATGAGTGATCCTCTACTTCTACGCCTGCCTCTCCAACCCCATTCGCCTTGCATTCCAACCCCTCAAAAACAACCTCCGCCCAGCCGATAATCCTCCTCGCGGCTCGCGGGGCAGAGGCAATGTCATGGAAGCTCCCCGTGCGCGCTCTGCGTGGCCACTAGTCTGGCTCCCGGATCCCTATGCTCGCGCTGGCCACAGCCTCCAAAGCGGTCTTCCAAACGGATGCTTGGTGTCCTTCGCCGGCGAGGGATTACTCATCACCGCTCGACTACATGTAGTCGACCTCTTAAACCCGCAGAGGGAACCCGCAAGCCGTACGAGCTGCAACGAACGCTGCCGCGCCGTTGCAGCCGCCAACGAAGTCCGGTGACGGAACGCGGTTGCAGCCGCTGCCGCGCCGTTACAGCCGCCAACTAAAATCCGACGACGGAACGCATTGCCACTGCGCAGCTCTGCAAACCTGTGGATGCCATCCATTGCTGGCAGTGGGTGGGCGCATATCGGTTGGGGAAGGGAATGGGCCGACGATCCCGGGCTAGGCGGCTGGGGCGTTGCGAGGGGGTTGATCTAGCGGGGGGGGGGGGGGGGGGGGGGGGGTGCTCACCGCAGTCGGAGGGGACCCGGATACCGTTGATACCGTCGTGAGCTATTCGCCGCAGAATGTGGGCTGAGAATGGGGAATGGAGAAAAGCGGTCGTGCAGTGGGAACAAGCGGGAGGCATGCCTGACGGAGGTGTCTTGACGGCGTGACGCGCCCAAGGCGTCTCGCGGGCATGCGCGCATGCGGGGATATGCCGGTGTGCTGCTGGCGCAAATATGTCAGGATTTATTCATGCCGGGCGCAGGTAGCGACTATCTCATACCCGTACCAGTATTAAAAAAATTCGCCCGCGCGGGACAGAACTGGCAACATCATTATTAATTTGTTTTTTGCTCGTCGCGGGACAGGACTGACAACATGAAACCCCTGCAGCGTCTTTACGACGGCCGTTCAGGCAGCGCTCCAGTATCGGAAAGCCCTGGATGGGCGACCACGCTCCGTTTTAAATATAATCCGTCATCAAGAAAATTGCCGAAGCATTCCTGCCAATTTGGGGGACTCGACATCAACGATAATGTGGTTATCGAAGATGCCTCCCACATCGGCGTTGCCGCCCTTGTCGTTGGCCAAGCCGTGACTTTCCTCCGTGCTCAACACGCAACCTGAGCGAGGCCGGCGCGTTCCTTTCCGACCCGTCGGGCATATCCAGCCCTCATAGCCTTTACCTTGTTGGGGCGTCCTCGATTCACCAAGCTTTGGCCACCCCAACGTTGGAGCCTGGTGCCGGCGCCAACGTGTCGTCGGCGCCGATGTATGTGGGTTGTCGAGCTTCGCGCTGCTCATACCCGTGTCGTTGACGAGTGTGGAGACGTGGTGCTCGAGGATCTAGCGGGGCCGTTGGCCTCTGCCCTAAAGTTGCTCCCCTCCAAGCGCTCTCACGTTGCCCGTGCCGGCTGCTCGGCCGTTGGGGTTGAGCCGGCGTCTGCGATGCGCTCGCCGGCCGACCTCCAAGCTATCCCGCATTACTCGGACTTCCCCTTGCACTCCATGCGGAAAGTCCAAGAAACCCTGAGCCACCGCCGCATTCACAAGGTCCGCTTCGCAAAGCTTGCTGCGCGTATGCCTACATTCAAGCGGCCCTGACAGCAACCGCTTCCGACGGAGGCCGCCTCTTACGCGCTGCGACCGCGTTCCTAGTGCCCGATCCTCCAAGTGAGGGTCGCCTTGGTGAAGTCCGTGAGCGTTCCCCTTAGTACTACGATTCCATGTTCCGCGTTGCCGCTTGCCGCCCATTTGGCCTTCCGGCGGCTCCTGTCCTCTCCCTTGACGAGCCATGCCCTTGTGCTTTTTGCTTTTTCTTGATACAAGGTATGCTGGCCCGTTTTGAGGATGTTGGCGTGGAATTCATTCCTTCAACTTGGGCGGTCGCGTACGTTGCTCTGGGGGCGACTCCAATCACGCCGCACACGAGTGGGCGGCACGTGGCCTTTCCGACGTTTGCCACGGCGTGAAGTCCGCACTGGGCGTGGGTGTCCAGATCCTCACGGACCCATCGGTGCTTGTTTCTCTTCCGAAGGGCAGCGACGGCCGGCCGGCCGATGTTGGGCTTTTTGGGGATGGTGGTATCCGCGGGAACACGGTTACTGTCGATACCACCATTGCCCCTATCCTCGGGGTGTCAAGTTCGGATCCAACGACTGCGTTGCGGGCTGCAGAGCGCCACAAAATCCAGAAGTATGACGAGGGTGTCCGAAACGCCGCCAGCATGCTTCGCTGTGTTCCTTTCGCCGTTTCCGAGTTCGGCTCGCTGGCCACGCACGCCGAGGCCTTCTTGGTGGAGCTCGCGAAAGCTAGCCACACACACACTGGCCCAAAAATCGGCCAAATCTTGTATGCGTGGCGCCGCCGTTTCTCCTTGCTCATGAACATGGCACATGCAGACAACGTTCTTGGCGGGGTCGCGGCCGTGCGCGCGGCACGTGATGGTGCTTTTGCGCCTGCGTCGCGTCGCTCGTCGGCATGTGTTGCTATGACCCGGGTCATTGGATGCAAGCGTCCTCGCCGCGGCTGATGGCCTACCCCGGGGCGGTGGTCCCTTTGGTTCCTGACAGCTTGGCGACTTCGTGGTTCCCTTGGCTCCCCCTTGGTTCTTGGCTCCCTGGCCTCCTGCTCGACCTTGGTTTCAGGCTTCCGTCTCTCTTCTGCTGGCAACCTTTCATAGTTGCTGTTAGTTTCGTTTTGTAGTGCGCATTTTGTAAGCCCTGATTTAAAAAATATTATGCAACGGCATTTGCTGCTAATTTAAGGCATGTGACAGAATTTTCAACACATTTTTATGTTATATTGTTGTTGCAACATTACCATATATTATTACTATTATTATATCAACATTATATCGCGACAATTAATGATTATCACGGTACTGGAATTATTCTGCAGCTAATCACTGTATGTACCGCGAAGCAAATTTATGAAATAATCTCGCCCCTTTTGACAGACATGACCAGATGGGGCGTCCAGTCGGGGGCAGTATTATTTTTTACTATGCAGCACCCGGGTTTTCGAATTTCGATACCCCGTTACCACACCACTCGTGTGAATTACAAAAACGGTCTGAAACAAACCAACCGCTAAAAGTAGTGCTAAACCATCAACAGCAGCACAAGCTGTTTTAAAAAAGCCACCCGCATCCCGCACGAGGCTGGACGGACGATTAGTTTTTTCCGCCCCGGGACAAGACTGGCACAAGTGAAACCCTTGCAGCGTCTCTACGACGGCCGTTTAGGCAGCGATCCAGGTACGGAAAGCCCTGGGTAGGCGACGCTCCGTTATAGTTATCAGGCAAATTGCCGAAGCATTCTGCAAGACTAATTGCAGGCCAGTGACGGAATTTCCAACACTGTTGGATCACCGTCTAAAACACTGCCATGAAAATACCCGGCACTGACCACTAAAGGTCACTCCGCCCTACCCGTTTGGGCGTCGGCCCATTCGAGTAATGCAAGCTGGGGCAAGCCCCATCCCGCGGAGCAAAGCATTTCGGGAGTGCAATACATGTGCAACAAAGAAAGCAATGTGAGGGAGGGCCCGGCGCCATAGCTCCCATTCCCACTAAAATCCAGGAAGCCGTGAAGGGAGGGGGGGACCCCGCCCAAAACAAAGGCAGTTGAGTCCTCATGTGTTGACGCAATAACGTGACCACTGATAAAAATCCCTAAACTCCGGAACTAACAACCCCAAATTATGACGGTGATACCCCCATTACTGCGGGCACTCCACCAACATGTGTTCGATAGTCTCAGATTCACCACCGCCAGATAGATGCAGAGCAGTGTTCAAGAAACCGCTCAGGCATGACATGAATCCGGGCCAATCGGATGATTAGTTATTCGTGCCCAATTCAGAGTAGTCCGACCGATTTTAGGGTTTCGGGCATCTTCCCCCAACCCACCGCATGGGTGGACCCCACGACCGTCCTCGGCCCTCTAAATCGCGAGCCATCGGCCCGTCTCCACCCCCGGCTGGGGATGCGGGCGGGGCTCGTGCACGGGTGGCACCTTGCTAGCCTTGGACCCGCCCGTGTTGTCATCAACACTGCCGCGGGGGGGACATTGCGAGCTGGACACCGGCGTCTTATATGTCGTTGCAAGTCCGGTCTACTCCTCGTTCGTTGTTCGTTCATCACCTTCTCGCTTCCTGTCATGTCGGCGCCTCCACATCACATTCGGCCTAGTGCCGCTATTGAAGTGGCCCAGGATGTTGTGCTGGGGAGGGAGTTCTACGTTCGGCGGAAGGGGACGCGACCGAGCTAGCGGCGGATTTGGCGCTAGGAGACCCGCGTCGGTTACTTACCTGCCCGTGGCGAACCGTTCTGGGTTGAACCCCCTCCCCCCGCCCACCACCACCACCACCACCTCCGCTCCTTGCTGCGAGACCTCTTCGAAACTCCTTTCCTGTCGGCGTCTCCACATCACATTCGGCCTAGTGCCGCTATAGGAGTGGCCCGGGATTGTGTGTTGGGGAGAGCGTCCCTACTGCGCGGAGCGGCGGCTGGCGGGTGGCGATGCCTGGTCCCGATGGCGGTTCCCGCGTTTGGTGGCCCATAGCTGGATTTCTGAATGGATTTCTTGAATGTTGCAGCTACAGGTAGCACATGTAATCACTCAGAGTAGTCCGACCGGGCCACGCAAGCACGTGTGTGTGATGACGGTGATCCACGGCCGCGCCGTGCAGCTTCGGCAATGGGATGGCGGACGAATCTGCGCCGTCCGATGTTGAGGTAGTGCTAGATGTACGCATACTCTTAGCGATACTCGGCTGCCCATACAACGCGATATGCCGGTACTCATCGGCTGCCCGTGTATTGGCTATACATGCGACTCCCGCAGATACATGTATGTGACATGCTCGTATCTTTTGTGTTGCTTTCACTGGTTTCGGAGCCGCATGGATGTGATTCCGAAGGTCAATGGTTCGAATCGCACGGAATTCGGATTAGCCTAGTCGCTCATAGATGGGACGGGATGGAATGTCAGCTGTACTCGGACCGATACTCGGCTGCCCGTGATCGAGACGCGTACAACGCCATACCGGTACGGACCAGTATTCGGCTGCCAGTGTAGCGGATAGATCGCTATGTGGCTACAATATTTATGCGGTTGTCGGCATATATATGACTTGCTCTTGTGTATTGATTTTAGCGAGCACGCTCTCGAGCCGCCACCAAGCTGAGGACCCGTCCGAGGAAATCTCTTGCGAGTATGGCCTCATGGTGAACCTGTTTGGTGCAATGAGAGGGCTGTGGACCCGATCCGCGGCCCACTAAGCATGCGACAGTGCGCACCGTGAAGCGCACCCCCTTGATCACCTTACCCACCGAACACCATGCCCGTGTACTCTGAATGTCCATGATGTCTCGAAGTGGGCCCTTTTGTCCCGGCTCCGTGTTGTGCCGCGCCACATACAGCACTGGGAAACATGCCCCGTTGCATGTTTCCCACTAGGGAGCGTTCAAACCAATGGCCCCATGGCATCGCAGTGAACTCGACACCGTACCGCGTAGTCTTGATCTTTAGCATCAGCGTGGGCTTCAAGATTTGGGAATCATAGCTCCCGTTTACTACGACGTCGGAAATTCCGGGAAGGGGAGCTCTGCGTCCGACACCGTGTCCTTGAGTTCAACCATGAGTACGATGTTGCCGAGAGACGCTGCCTGGCTGCGGGAAGAAGTCACCCACCTTCCGGCGAACAACGATGCCCATATCGTGAACATAGTGATCCCGAAAGGCGTCTGCAATAGCATGGTGTGGTACACGCTGGTGAGCGTCTCCAGGTGTTGGTAGGTTTATGAGCGCGTCGCCATAGAGGTCGACATGACGGGGTTGTGCTCTGTCGAGGGAGGAATGATTTGGCTCCCAACAACCAACCAAGCATGGGCTAGGCAGAAATAAGTAAATTCCTGGCAGCAATTTCCTGCAGCTCATGCAGAGTCATGACCATCCGCACAGTGGAGATGGCTATTGTCCACATGCCCGACGCCGCGTCGAGCTGGCCAAACAACATCAATTCCATGCAAGTGACATAGAGAGTGCCCTCTCATTCTGAAGCCGAGAGTTGTTGGCATGGTTCAGGTCTGACGTCAGCTCCTTGGATCCCGACGCAGCCTCCACCTCACGCTAGATAACGTGGGCCTCTGCATCGCTGAGGTGGCCAACAATAGCCGCATGAAGGCGCTCCCACACGCGGCGGCGTAGCTGGCCCGCCCACAAACATCGCTGAGGAAGTGATCGTACTTGCGGGCGGCGGAAGAAAATGCGTTGAAGCTGCACCGGTCAAATACGGACTCAAGCTGTAGGGAATACGAGTACGAGTATATTGTGATGGCGCGGCGCGCGCGGCTGTTATAGTTGTGCGTGAGCTGCGCGCCTTCTGTGCGTAAGAAAGAGCCGAGAAGTCCAGGATAAGACCGAAAAGTACAGGAAACATCGAGAACAATCGGCAGCCCCAGGCACGCGTAATACCTTGGCGGTGTCTCATCACCACTCAAGAGCGGGGGGTTGGGGGGGAAGGGGGGGTCACATAAAAAGTACGCCCTTTGCTTTGGAAAGACACTATTGTCCAGCCCACCATGCGCCCCCAAACCATGTGACCATGCAACCCCTCACGACCCCACGCCAACAAAAGCAGGACTATTTGAACTTTCATTTTACTTTTGTACCATCCCCTCCCGCCTCTAACACTCGAGCTTACTACTGCACTGTAGTTATCATGCCCATAAGGCACTTGCCTGCTAGTTGTACCTGCTTGTGTTGTTTAAATAATCTATCTCCCACCCTACCGGAATCAAACGATGCGGATGCGTGCAGGTGTTCTAGGATCCATGTTTAATGGATTAGTACATTTGCACAGAGCTTGATGAGTGTGCCTGAGCATGCTGTTGACGTGATGCAGGGTGGGTACCGGTACAGGGGCGCCTCTTTGTATATTACATGCTCGTTACTGCAATATGTACAAAAGGGATCATGTTAGTTTTATATACTACGGCAAGCATTACGGTTTCCTGCTGAATTCCCGTTGGCGCCAATAAGTTGATGTAGATTATATATGTAGGGGCTGACTATAGTCACATGCTTGATAACTATAACGAAGCTGCCGCGGCCTGCACAGGGCGGTCCGAACTGATTGAAGTCTGCGGAACAAAGGCTGCGGCCGTAGAGACGCTTCAAATGTTTTATCGTTGCCAGCCCTATCCGGGAAGCAGGGATAAGAAAAGCCACATTTTCTCAACTTGGTTTCGGAGCCTAAGGCAGAAGTTCGAATCCCTCTGTTGACAGCTCCATGCCAGTAATTACAATCGATATCTATGGGCAGTCTTTCTGTTTTATGGGTTGTAATGATGTAAGTACATCAGTATATCACTGTCTCCAGCCAAGCCGGCATTACAATCAGCAACATTCTCCTCGCCTCACTTTGCGGTCGTGCATCATGGGCGTGCACGATTCACCGTGCTCATGGGTGCAAATTTGCGCCCACCCATACCTGGCTTTTTATCGCCAGGTGGTGAGTTGCATTCACTCCTTTTGCTGGCGACCTCAGCATGATTCAGCCCGATACAAGCCCATCACAGACGGCCATTATCATCATCAGCAGCTTACGAGAGGCCTGATATGGCCGTGCTTTGCAATCAAAGAGATATTGCTGGGTCGAGTGGGTGTGTGTGTGTGTGTGTGTGGGTGTGTGTGTAGGGGTGGGGGGAGGGGCGGGGAGGGGGAGGGGGGAGGGGGGGGGGGGGGGGGGGGGGCTCTGCCCACCTGTGCACCTACACATCTTCTCGATTCTGTGCTGTGTTTCAGGCAGGTGGCTCACGTGAAGGCTTGACATTCTGACACAACAGGTCACCACCACGCTGCAAGGATTCCTGCTGAATTCAATGTGCCCGCCTCAGTGTAGCACTCTGGCAATGACTGCGGAAATAAATTACTGCTGATGTTAAGTGTCGCAAATACAGAAGCACATTTCGCCTACTTTCCTGCTGCTGTTGCTGTCTATGGCCATGCTTAAATAATGTCTAGCATCAATAACCGCAGGCACCATGCCATCAATGTGAAGGTTCAACTGGCATCCTCAGACTCAGACTATGGATGCCGATTGCCATGAAATCTTCCAGCGCATTGTTTGACAGGGCACCGATATGATTACCCGCGATGACCCGGATCGGCGGCTCACTTGAGCGCATGCAGGTTCACATTGGGGTTGTCCCCGCTGATGGCGCAGGCCTGGGTGCTGCCATTCCTGCCTGGCCGTGACACCGGCCACACGTCAAACGTGACCGACGGGTTCATCTCCACCTCAAGCTCCACGGTTTCCCCGCCCCCGAGGCACAACACATGTGCTGCGCCCGTCGCCTCCAGCGCAATCTTGCCTAGCTTCGCCCACTCCGCGGGGTTGTCCTCCCCGGAAGTCTCCGGCACCAGAATCACACGCATGCTTCCCACCCGGCCGCTCCCCCATGACGACTTCACCTGCTCAATGTTCTCCGGCAGATCGTACTTGAACGCCACCAGTTCCCTCGGCGGGAACCCTAGCTCTGCCACGAGTGCCGTGAAGCTGTCGGAGGCGTAAGGGTCGCCGTCGAAGACAATGGAGGCAGGACTCGCCGCCTGCACCCACGCCTT
Organism: Tetraselmis striata; assembly: GCA_006384855.1. Lineage (NCBI taxonomy): Eukaryota > Viridiplantae > Chlorophyta > Chlorodendrophyceae > Chlorodendrales > Chlorodendraceae > Tetraselmis > Tetraselmis striata. Next base: position 122,188 of record VCJN01001596.1, read on the forward strand.
GAGCTCCGCCGCCGCCTCGCGCACTTCCTGCTTGTCGAAGTCCAGCCGGCTTCCGAAGCCTTTGATGTGTACGGCGGGCGTCGCCACAGGCTGGGCCTCGGACAGGTTGCAAAATGTCAAGCCTCCGCAAGGATCGCTGGGCCCTGACATCTCTGCTGCGGCACTATCGGCGGTCGCTCGGACAAGGCAGGGGAGTGCTCCCCGTGCCGTCGGCCGACCTGCCCTCACCGCACGCGGCGCCCCCTCGAGGCACCACCTGGCCGAGACGAGCCTGGCCAGGGGTGACGCGCGAGCAGCAGCCCCCGCCACGGTGTCTTTCCGCCTTGGAGCGCCGCTAAAGCCAGCGGAGAGGGGGGCAGGAGCGCGGGAAGGAGTCGGTGGCTGCGAATGTGAGAATCGGTAGCGTATCTGCGGCGGCGCTACCCTGTACTCGTGATGCGGTCTGGAGCGAATGAAGTAGTGGGGTCGTCACCATGGGTTGGTTTAAAAATCATATAGTCGCAGTCGCTAAACTGGTGGGAAGAATGGCCGCCTGAGAGCCGCGCAAGTTATGACACGGGATGTGCTCTACCGCTGGACCGCTCTCCCGCCGTAATTTCTACACGAACAAGGCGGCGCCACGTCGCAAAAAATGCAATAATTCTGCCGTCGTAGAGCAGCGGTACTGGTACCTGTAGTAGTCACCGCCGCACCAGCAGATATATAGCCAGATACCGGTCTACGGCTACACCCCTCTATATATATAAGTAGGATTACATGTGCTAGCTGCAAAACTCAAGAAATCCATGCAGAAATCCAGAAGAAAATCCAGCTACGGGCCACAAGACGCGGGAACCGCCATGACAGCCACCGATCAGCCACCGAACCACTCTACATAAGTGTGGGGGGTGCGAATACGACCCACATGCCCATGCGCGGCTACACTGAGACCGTGCGCGCGTACATGCATGTTGCTCAGGGTCGTACGACTGGGGGGAAATGCCGCGATACCTGTAGCGCGATACACCCGATATTGTCACCCGCCGGTAGCCGTTGCCGTCAACACTTTCATTTATGCAAAAGCAGGGCTTCTGGCGCACGCGCTTCAAAACCACGAACTGCGTCACTCATGTGCATGAATAGGCATGGGACACCACTGCCCCCGTACTCATACCACATCGCTGTTGGTATGAGAACTATCAATCCATGCACGTGGGGCGTTAAAATTAGGTCACTCACGACCTCGACCAAGCCCTACGTGTCGATGACGAGAGTTTATGGGCGAAATCCTTGACAAAATGCGGGTTGTAATCGCGGCACGCGCAAGCGGGAGAGGGTTATCGCGGTCTCCTTGCCGTAGGCCGAAGTTTATCTATAGAAGTGCGTGGCCGCATGCTCATAGCGCGCCATGGTGATTGTCTGCAAGCCCTCCGGCATCTGCACCTTGTCATCGCTAGGCCAGCTGCTCCAGCACCGCAGTCAGCTTGTCCTTGTCTATCGTGACATGCTCGAGCGCCTTTTTAGGAGCCATGGCAGATGCGGTCCTGCGTGCGCTGCGAGACACATCGCGTACCTGACGAAACCCTCATCGGACACTCGGAAACCATGATGGAGGGTGTTGGGGGACAAGCAGCTACGGTACCTTTACTGTCTGGCGAGTGTGCGTCAGGTAGGCGCAGCCGCTTTCTAAAATAAAGTAAGCTTTCTTTCACGGCGCTGCTTGTCCTCCCACTATTTGCGCTGGCCAGCTACGGCCGCCCCCGTGAGTGCCGCCCCACCTACCATGCTCCCCCCTGCCTCCTTACCTGCCACTGTACCCCTCCCATCTCCAATAGCGGAGACTGGACTTGATTAGGGCGCCACATCTGTGTTTGGTGGGGGGGGGGGGGGGGAAGGAAGTGCCTAAATGATCTCAAACGACCGTGCTATTACTGAAAAAAAACGTAGCCTTGCTCGCGTAGGTTTAATTGGTATGTACTTAAAAAATTTACCTGACGTTTCATCGCAACGTACTGAGCGATACCACGAGTTGAGAGCCCCACCACACGGTAGCACTAGAGTGGCAATGGTATCACGCCACATTGTGCACGGGCGCACGCCACTATGGCCCCACCCCAGCAACAATACCCTAGCCTCTTTGCCAACATGTTTCCTTGCCCACCCATGGCCATCCCAACATGGAATGGTCTATGCATGCGCGGCGGTATGTGCGGGGCACCAACCCCCGTTGTTGCGGGGGTGCTCGAAACGCTCGTCAGTGTGGCGCAAGTGCCACTCGTGCTGTAGGACACTTGTTAGGGCCAAAGGGCTTGCTTACACCCTATGGTGATAAAGGCTGAGTATAAATGTGCGACATTCCAGGATTTCAGGTCATAAACCCTAGATTCAGCTGCCATAATACTATTCGTAAGCTCGGATCGGCGAGAAAGGGGCATGGGATTTATTATTATGTAGATGGGGTGTAGCATTTCACCGGTTGGGTGGCATCGGTAGCTACAGCCTCTCCAGCCGCGGCAAGTGATAGAAGGTCGCGAAAGGGACTGCTACTTTTTGACGGAAGATGAGCTTGCACGTACATGTAGTACTGCATTATGGTGGAATGGCGAAGTGTGGTGGCGAGGTATCCATAAATAATGTAATTAAAGCTGTTTATTATATGAGCCGTGAGTGCAACTCAGTGGCTTCAGCGAAGTTCCGCTGTTTGAAATTGAGCCTGGGATAGTTCGAGTGCCACCCCCGCCGGTCTACCGATCTACCGGTCTATTTTGAACGCTGCACCTTGTCCCTGGCGAATCCACCTTCATCGCGCTACCCCTCGCCCGCCGCTCCTTGTAGATCCAGCACCGGAACCTCGCGCGGGCGGCACATGGATTCCACGCCTCACGGCCATGGCTGCGCGCCCGGAATCGCCCCGCAAGGCGCCACGGGCGTCCGGTCAAGCGGTTGCTGGTCAAGCGTGTCCTCTGTCTCGTCAACCCCGCCGATCTCGCCATCCGGTGCGCCTAGCGGGGCGCTGCCTCTTAGCGTGTTTCGACCGGAAGGTCTTCGCCCCGCTAGCCTCGCTGACCCGTTTGCCGCTGGAACTTATGTCGCGGGCGGACAGCCCTCAACCAACCTGGGCCTAGGAGACGGGGCAGCACGTGCGGCCGGTCCGTGCCTGCGTTGCTCGGCGTCAGCGTTGTACGGACATCTTCCAAAATATGCTTCGCTCGGCGGTAGCGGTATGGCTACTAGTGGTACCAGTAAGAATTACTTACTAGTTACATGAGCTAGCTGCAAAAGGCGATCAGGAAATCACCCAAAAAGACAATGGGAAACGTCCAGTACAACAATTGCGAGGTGAAAGCAGCACTAGAAGAGGGTGCGGAATGAGCACGGGCAGACGCATCAGACTTGGCCGTCTGCACTCCGGAGATAATGCCGCCTCCTTTCTGCATGCAACTACTTCTGCGGGTATGTCATTCATGGCAGCTGCTTGCCATCTGCGCCCCACGGCTAATAAGGAGCTTGTTTGACGGGGCTAGCATGGATGCCGCCGCGCGCCCGTTGCGCTTGCAGTTTCTTGCGTCCAGCCTCCATCCTCGCAGTATCTGCTAATAAGTTGGAAGTGACACGCACGTGGGTTGCATATACTACCTGCGTCCGAGTAGTAGCGTCATGAAGCGCTAGGGGTCTAGTAGCACGGGGAACATGAGCTGGTCGAGTGAACGAGGGAGGTTGGCTGGAGCCGGTAGACAGGTCTTGCACCGGAGCGCCGTTCTGGTCGATTCCGGACTTGCGGTAGTGATGAAAGAAAAACACCAAGTCGCCGACACTTAGGCAGCGACAACATCAGCAGCTACACGATGAGCAAGTAAACCAGCCGAGAAGTGCACCTTTGCATTGGGGATGTGGCAGGGTCGGGAACCCTTGCTGCATGCGTCGGCTTCACGGAGCTACGCATGGCAGTTTGCTCCCCCTTCACGGTCAAATAGGGTGGGGGGACGGCGGTCGTCCCTTTGGTGACGGATTCCGTGTAGTACTTGCCCCACCACCACGTTGCTGCCCAGAGCTGCATGACCTGAGTCTTCCTCTCCGGCCACTTCTTAAAAAGTGGCCAGTTCCTCCTGCGGCTGCGGGGCGCCTTTAAAATCTATTTTGCGCAGGATGTTGTCGGTGGGCGCGCCGGGATGTCATAGGCAAAGCCGGTGGCGGTCGCAGCGAGCTCGTTAAAGCGCAAATGTGGCCCTTTGTATACCCAGGGAATTCGACGTCCAGGTAGGCGTGCAGTCGGGTGACACCGTCAATGGAGTAGGAGGTGTCGTAAACGGCAGCGAAGGCTTGCTTGAGCGCCGCTGATCGGGAAGGGGCAGCAGTCGGAGTCTATTTTTTGGTTCGCCTAGGATGGTGCGTTCACCGCTGCGCGCCTTTCCGTGCCGGCGATCGCCGGCTGCGTCTCATATGTGAGCTGCGTGACGGCGCTGCCTTGTCCGGTCACCGACGCTGAAGAAATACGCGATACCGCGGTCGGGCGAGTGTAGAGCCGGATAAGACCACCGCCGGCCACGCGAAACCCCGCTTCCTCTAGCTGTGACAAAATCGCAGCTGCACACGAACGCCGCGTCTCAGCCCCGATATATCTTGTCTTGCGCCTCCGCTAGGGAGGTGAATACTTACACCCCTTGCGCAGCCTGGGTGTCGGTGCGGCTGGCCTCGCAAAGGCGGGCGGTGGTCAAGGGGCGGTTCAGCTTGACCCCGTCATCAACGAGTCGTCGGCGCTAACGGTCGTGTGGGAGTAGCGCAGGGGCGGGCCGCTCGAGACATGCGGGGGCTCGCGCGCCCCACTCAGCAGCATATAGTCTTTCTACGAGGCGTCATCCGCCCCGTCAGCGGTATGGAATGTGCTGACGGAGGCCATGGCGGCACGGGGCGGGCGAGCATGGCAATATGCTGCTCATGCGAAGCGGTCAGCATAAATAGGCGAAGCAGCGAGCGAGGAAGTGCTGAGATGAAGACTGAAAGTGCTAAGTGCGCGCGCGGGTGGTGGCTATCAGGGTTGGGCTGCATTATCTACTGCATTGCAGGCTAATGCAGTGCAGTTACCCAAAGTGACCCAAATATATGCCCTTCACTGTCCCGCCCTTCTCTATAATCAGCAGTTTCAGTGCTACGGCAGCCTGCATTGCAGCCTGCAGTACTGCAGCATGTTGACTGCAGCCTACATTGCAGCCTGCAGTACTGCACTGCAGCCTGCAGTACTGAAAAGTATACTGCAGCCCAACCCTGGTGGCTACCACGTGTAATCCTGTACTTTGTATCATTCATCAGTCCCGAGTAGTAGTAATGGTACCTCGGTACCCGGGGCGCCACAACAACATTATCAATGGGACTACGACGCATCTGGAGTAATGCATAATGCTTTTCACAGTAATAATTCTATTGATGAACAGATTACATGTCTATCAATATACATACAACAAATGACATTAAATTCATCAAAGAAGTACAGATGTACAACAGCTCACAAAAGTCTCTGCATGTTTTTATGGGTATGATTTAGGTTTGGTCGCTTCTAGTCGGTAACATCCCACGCATAGTCTACGCCGTTGCAGCTATTGCGAGAATAACCATGAAAGAACGCGTGCACATTGTGTGCTAGGGCCAATTCGACGGCGAGCGCGGCGCGCGCGGCGGCGCCTGTTATGCGGCACTATCAATGTAACAAGTGCTGCATAGCCGGACTGTGAACGGGTTGAGCGCACGGCACGCCGACATTTGGACATAAGAACCGTGTTTTTCTCCAATGGTCGCTGAGATACATGTGTTGGCCACCTACCCCATGCCGCGCGGCGCATGATTTGGAGTCTATAGTCAGCTAGCGGGCTGCATGCGACATTCGCAAACTAGTTGTACTCCCTACAAGAAACATTAATATTGCGATCACGGTTTAACGTTGCGGCTTTTTATGTCACAATGCGATGGAAGGCCCGTGACTTGCGCTTTCCAACGCAGTAATTTTCAGCCCAATCTGATAAAATGCCCAAATGTTATGGCCTGTCAAAGTTACCCCCCGTCTTGGCATCCCAGACAGCCCACTCACTGTGGGTGGGGGCGCATGATGGGGCATGTTGTAACGTGCCCTTCCACGCAAGCTCCCAAGCGCGCGGACCCTTTGTATAGTTCTCCATGTCGCGTGGACCCACATCAATAGGGTATTAATCAATGGTAAAATACGATTATTTTGTTTTTAAATTACTGTAGTTATTTACTCCTATCAGCTATACTCTCCGTGAATTGAGTGTGGCCTAACCCCTGCAAAAACCAGTAGCGACGGTATGTTCTCATGGTGCAACTACCACACCCCTCAGCACGGCACCTGACTCGCGGCCGGTAGTCGGGGCGCCGAAATAGATCTTCCAGAAACAACCACGACTATACTGGTAGGTCGCTACCGCCGCTCGGTCGCTCAGGACTCCCAGCAGCGACGAGCAGTACTCGCCGCCCACCGCCGCCGCCTAACAGCCTTGCGCCACCTGGCATCCAACAACCGGTAACACAAGCTCTCCGGCTCCCCCCCCCCCCCCCCCGCGCCTTTCACGCGCCCCACGTTGACGCCGTCATCATTTTGGCTTTTCCCCTTGGATGATGGATGACATGTGTGGCAACATGCGCGCAGACATGTGCGGCAATGGCGACATTGTTTTCGAGGGGGCCAGCAAGCTCTTAGCCTACGGTGCTGGCGGTATAAGCATGCACCTATGGAATCGAAGGCACTTTATGTGTGCTACCTCACCCAGCAAGGCGGGGCCAACGGCGCTTATCTTGCAGCTTGGAAATTGTGGGATGATTGGCCCCATCACGACGACGGGATTACTGGCACACTATCATGGAAATGCCATGCATTTGCATCGGTAGCCTGCGTGGATTGGGCTCAAACTCGGTCGTCTTACAACGCATGCATACGTCCACCCAACACCGGCAGCGCGCGGGCATATGCGACGGATGGTAGCTACGCCGCCAACAAGTTGCCCCCTATTCATCGCCCGTTTTTTTCCGTGGGTTTAGCCATGTGCAAAGCAATGCCATTGCCGAAGAACAATTCTAGAAGTGCGATAACCGGGAGAAACGGCTGCCTTCCTGGCGCAGGAGGCTTGCATACGCTGGATTACAAGGCTCCATGGCCCTGTGGCCCCATGGCTTCGGCACCGAGGCGAGGATACGCACGGATTTCTATGAGCAAAGACTTGTGTGGACTGGTGTACTACCATTGATGCTTGCTTCGCTGCTCCGCTCGTCTGCTTTGCTGGATTCGTACACTCCTGCAAGAGGTCTACTTGTTATCATTAATATTATTTGTAAATATTAATAACGAGTATCAGCATCATTTGCTGCCGGTGATGATGCTGCACCGCCAAGCCTCCGAATATCTGATAGCGCTATAAAAGGACGATTCCTGGGATGAATTTTAAATTCACACTAGCGAGTACTTGATACTGGTGTGAATTACAAAAAGGCCAGGAACAAATCCACCGCTAAAATAAGCAGTCGTAATGATGGTAACAGTACGGGTTTTAATCCAAACCAGTACGAATTCCGTACGGTCCGATGCATTCTGATCCCTCCGATCACGAGCTTCGGACGTTTTCGCGCCATAACGCAACAGTAGGTACTCATACGCGAATATAACCTGTAGCGACTGCTAATCCTTAGTCGCTACGACTGCTCTGCTGCGCAGCAAACCCGTCACTGCTCCGCGCAGCAGCAGCAGTAGCAGCTGCGGAGCTTTTCCAGCAGCGCGGCACTCCCACGACCGGCGGCGGCCAAGCCTGCTCCACATCCGCCCGCTCAAGGCAGCTGGTCCCCCGTCCGCCGCCCTGCCCGGGTAGCGCGCTTCTCCCTCTGCTTCCACGGTACGCGGCTGCACCCGCCACGAGGCAGATCGCGTCGCGGCGGCGGCTCAGATCTGTCAGCCTTGATTATACCTACACGTAGTAGCCCCCCCCCCCCCCCCACCCACCCGCCCCCTCTACCTCCTCCCCCTCTACCTCCTCCCCCCAGCTGGCGCAGCCGCCCCGGCCACCTGGTGGTGCGTCTGAGGCCTACGGGAGCATGTCTCTCCGCTCTTTCTCCTCCTCCGCGCTGTCGCCCGGCTGCGCCCAATTCTGCCCCAACCGCCGGCCTCCGCCGCCACTGGCGATGCCCACCTCAGCTTCACCCTCGCCCGTCGTCAAGACACTTCGGACACGGTGGATCTCGCCGCTGAGGCGGTCTTGCATGCCAGCATATGCAGCCATCACGCTCCGGATGGTGTTGTGCGGGGGGGGGGGGGGGGGGGGCAGATCTTCAAGGATTTAATGACACGATACAACTTCATTAAAAAACGCGCCTATTCCAGCCACAGCTAGCAATGACGCTCAAAGAGCAACACACTGTCGCTCTCCCATTCTGAAAGTCAGGAGTAGAGGGAGGAGGGTGTTAACGGGATAGATTGGGTCCTGCTTGGCGCTCCGACGACAAAGCCCCCCCCCCCCCCCCCCCCCCCAACACACACACACACACACACACACACACACAAGCTGTGAGGCCCCTCTTCTTCCCTTGGCGCGCGCTGAGGGCGATGCTCCCTATTGTCCCTGGCAGGTATTCTGGCGGGTGGGCCGGCGGGCGTCAGCAAGCGAGTTGGGCCTCCACTGGTTAGCATGCAGCAGCAGCAGCAGCCGCCGCCGGGGCCGCCGTCGGGCGGGGTGCAGCGTCCACCATCCGGGTATATGGCGCCACCGCCACCGCACTACGGCGGGCCACCACCGCCGGCTGGCATGGCGCCTCCTGGAATGGCACCACCAGGCATGGCGCCGATGGGTATGGCACCGCCGGGCGGCATGCCGAGGCCGCCCGGCATGGGGCCGTCCTCAGGCCCGGGCGGCATGTCCAGACCTGCAGGGCCTCCCTCTCAAGGTGAGACAAGGGACGAAGTTATCCAGGGGGCACGTCAAACCGCTTGTGGGTGTGGGTGTTGAAGGGGGAGAAGATCTTGCTCTTCTTCCAACCGCGCTCATGTGATGGCTATATGCAGCTGAGGGGGCTGCCTTCTGGTGCTGTGCTGCTGCTTCGCAGGCGGGCCGCCACGACTAGGGGGCATGATGCAGCCCCCTGGCAGCGCATCCCCGGGGGCTGGGATGCCACGCCCTGCTGGGCCGCCGTCCGCAGGGGCCGCCTCCGCCCTTTGGCGCGCCACCCTCAGGTGCGCTAACTGCGTGGGGACCCCATGCCCCCCCCCCCCCCCCCCCCCCCCACCAGTTCCCCTCTGTAGCGGATTACCAATTCTGCTGTATCTGTGTGCAGTGGCGAGCAGGGGCCTGCTACCTACATGCTGTGCTCGCGCACTACTGTCCAGGTGTCAGCCGTTGTGCATTGCTGCTCAATGGCAGTGTGTGTAGGCAAGAGAGGGGCGGGGGGGGGGGGGGGGGGGGGGGGGGGCTTAGCACGCAGAGTAGGTCAAGGCAGGGAGATTGGGGTGGGGTTTGTGGGATGCTTCTGGCTTTGGCTGCCCCTGCTGATTGTGCCTTGGGGTGCCCCGCATGCACGCTGGTGCGCAGGCGGCCCACCCTCTGGCATGGCCCCCATGGGCATGCCCCCGCCGCCGCGCAGCGGAGGGCCTGGCATGCCGCCGCCTCCGCCCATGGTCGGGTCCGGCATGCCTGGCGCACCGCCGCCGCGCCCCGGTATACCAGGACCTGGGCCGCCGCCGATAGGGGGGCCCAGGGCTTGGCCCTCCGCCTGCGCTGGGGCCCGCACCGCTAGCCAATGCGCCGCTGCGCGGCGCAGGGGTGCCGCAGCCGATGGCACCGCCAGGGGCCCCCGCTGTGGCGCCGCCCACCGGCGCCTTCCAGCAGATGGCGCTGCAGCCGCCGGGGGCGCCACCTGCGCAGGGGCAGCCGCCCGGGATGACGCCCGGCATGGCGCCACCGCCGCCCTCCTTTGGCATGCCACCACCGGGCCGGCAGCCGGGAGGTCCACCGCCGCCCCAGCAGCAGCAGCGGCAGCAGCAGCAGCAGCCGGCACCGGTGCAGAAGGCATCGGGCAACCCCGGCCTGCCGTCTTCCAACCGAATTGACCCCAGTCAGATCCCCAGGCCCGCTGCAGGTGCGCACTCCCCCCCCCCCCCCCCCCCCCCCTCCCTTTTGTGACCCTGCAAGTCCCAGCCAGTCCATCGCTGTGTGTCTCTCCCATTACTACCAGGCCTGGATGTTACCATGGATCTGCAGGCCAACAAAACCATGAATTCTTTCGCAGCATTGGTGGAGCATTACCGTGCGTGTTAAACAGTTTATTTTTGATTTTGTGTGGCCGCACAATGTGTGGTGAACCCAAAGAGTGGTCATATGATATGCGCCGACGGATGCACACACACACACACACACACACGCACATGCTCCCCCCCCCCCTTCTTTATTCCACACCACCACAGAGACAGGCACACAGAGACACAGATAGGCAGGGCGCACAGCCCCGTGCCGGCTCCCATCCACTCACACCACAGCATCACAGGCAGTGCTTGAGGTACTCAGCTGGGGGTAGGCAGCACTCCGGCAACTGCTGTATACATTTCCGACAGTACCATGAATCGTAGCAGCACATACATGCACCCTTCCATTGCGTGTGCCCCATGCGGTGGCAGGGCCTGTTTGACCTTGTAATAAGTCTCAGGGCGCCGTGACTTCCGCCCCTCTGCTGTCCTCCTGTGCACTGATGCCCTCCTGTCTGCCTGCTTGCTAAACCCTTTCCTCCCCCCCTCCCTGGCAGGCACCAGCACCGCGGAGCCCTTGATCCACGAGACATTTGTGGCCGGGCAGCACAGCCCGCCGCCCCCCAGCACCTCGTCCTTCATTGTCAAGGACACCGGCAACTGCAGCCCGCGCTACATGCGCCTCTCCCTCAACCAGGTCCCCCCCCTTTGCCCCTTCCCCCTTCCCCCGGGCTTCCAGTCACGCGCCGGTTATTTGGTCTTTTGGTACCGGTGAGCAGGCGGTGGCAGATGGCTATCCATTGGTCAAGAGGGAAAGGGGGAATGTTGGCAAGGGGGGGGGAGGGGGTGGACGAGGAGGCTGGCGCGCCCGTGTACATTTTTCACGCATGGAGATGGACCAAGACATTGTACCATCAGCAGTACATTGGGCTGGACCACCTCATAAATGTTTTTGCAGCTCCATCGGCACTCAGCCTGGTTGCTGCACCGCACATGGTCCCGGGCGCTATCCCAAAATGTGCCATGTGCTCTGCAGCGCTGTGGTTCAGGCGACAGGGACGGGCGGGGGAGGTGAGCCGGAAGTAGCCAGTATTCAAGTGTGACTTCAGCGCCAGGCATGCTGACCCCCCCCCCCCCCCCCCCCTTCCTCCTTCCCCTTCCCGCAAACCCAGTGCCCATCCACTGCGGAGTCGTTGACGACAACCTCCATGCCGCTGGTGGCGATGGTGCAGCCGCTGGGGCTGCCGGATCCGCAGGAGGACCCGCTGCAGGTGCGCTCCTGCTTCTCACCTGCGAGCTGCGCTGCCTGTGTATGCGGAGTGGACTACCGGGGGGGGGGGGGGGGGGGGGGGGGCTGCATCCTTAGCATGTCAGGAGGGGACAGGGCGAGATGTCAGCCCGGCTGGCCCCTATCCCCCCCCCCCCCCCCCCCCCCCCTTTGCGGTCTCTCCCCCAGCGGCCCCAGGGGCATGGGGCCCCGACTGGGTGGTACTAGAGGAGGCATACATAGGGTGCCCTGCCGTGACAGTTGGGAGGGGGGGGGGGGGGGGGGGTAATGATACGTGAACCCAAAGTTTAGGTACAGTACCAGTGGCTTCATCTTCGGCTTCTGGTCTGCGCTCCCCTGAGCCCTTTTGCCACACTGTGACTGCGCCTCAGTCTTGACAGTGACCGGGAGCTGGCACCCGACTCACGCGTGGCCGCCCCTCCGCACTCCACCCGCCCTGCCCGTAGGTGGTTGACTTTGGCGAGGACGGCCCGGTGCGCTGCTCGGGGTGCAAGGCGTACATGAACCCCTTCATGCGGTGGCTGGAGGGCGGCCGCCGCTTCCAGTGCAACTTCTGCGGCGCCCTCACCGAGTGCCCCACCTTCTACTTCGCGCACATCGGGGCCGACGGGCGGCGGAGCGACGTGGCGGAGCGGCCGGAGCTGTCCAAGGGGAGCGTGGAGCTGGTGGCCACCAAGGACTACATGGTGCGCTGCCGCTTGCCCCCCACATGCACGTCCAATGACTGCCAGGTAGCCACTGCCTGTGATTGTGTTGTGCTCAGACCCCTCCATTCCTCCCTCCCCCCTTTCATGGGTCCGGCTACATATGCGCCGTGTAGGTGCGGCCTCCGATGCCCGTCACGCACTTTTTCCTGATCGACTCCTCGGCGTACGCGATCGAGAGTGGCGCCACGGCCTCGGCGTGCGCTGCGCTGGGCAGCGTGCTGGACAGCATCCAGGGCGGGGACAGCGCGCGCGTTGGCATCGCCACCTTTGACGAGGCGCTCAACTTCTTCACGTGCGCCCGCCCCCTGGCCTGCATCCCCCCCTCCCCCTCCTCTTTCCCTGGCGCTGGAGGTTAGGAAGACCCCCGCGCCCAGAGCCAAAGCCGGTTGTTTCCAAGCCGGGCCGAGTCTGAGGACAAGCTGAAGTCAATGAAAATGCTGAATTGAGCTGGCTTCACCCTGCTCCCAATCATCAACTGCGCAGTAGGGACAGGGACAGGGGGGGGGGCGCTGATTCCAACAATTTGCTGCCTGTCGCGCCTTCCCCTCACAGCATCAAACCCGGCAAGCAGGCAACCATGGTGGTCATGCCCGACTCAAGCGACCCGTACTGCCCCACGCCCTCCTCGCTGGTGGTCAACCTGCGGGAGAGCATGTGCGCCTCCCCCCCCCCTCCCCACCCTGCCCTTTCGCACCCTTGACATGCTCATGGTAATGCGATTCCCTCTTGCGTTCGCTTTCAGTTGTATGCAGACGCTCTGACAGCGGCGTTGGCTGCGCCTGCTGTATGGTGTTGCAGCGACGAGATCCGCGAACTGCTGGAGGCCATCCCCACCATGCACCCGCGCCCCACGCCCGAGAGCATCGGCGGCGCGGCGCTGTTTGGCGCGTTGCAGGTGCTGAAGGACTGCGGCGGCAAGGTCAGCATGTTCCTGGCCAGCCTGCCTAACACCGGCATGATGGCCGTCAAGGTGCGGCGCACCCCATGGCACCCTGGATGTCCCCCCACCTGCCCCTGTCCAATCGCAGCTATCCACCGGATGGCCAAGATGGTATCGCAGCCACATGACCTGCACCATCAACTTGCAACGGGTAAACAAATTATCAATTTATCATTTCATAATCGTCTGTGGGTGCCATTATTCCGGAATCCTTTCTTCACGAATTTGATTTTAAATTCCGTTAATATAAACGGTAACGAGGTATGCTGAGAATCACCCCCCCCCCCCCCCCCCCCCCCTCGGCGCGCGCGCACACAATAGGCTCGCCCGCAGGGGCAGAAGTCGGGCGACCGCGACCCGCAGAAAGTTCTGCAGTGCGCGGACCCCGCGTGGACGAAGCTGGGCCAGCAGTGTGCGGACTTTCAGGTGTCAGTGGACCTGTTCCTGCTGTCCAAGCACTACATGGACATCGCCACGCTGTCCGAGGTCGTGCACACCACCGGCGGCTCGCTGTACGAATACGACGGCTTCATGCCGGAGCTGGACCAGGGGCAGCTGGAGAACGACCTTCGCTGGAACCTCGTGCGGCCGCAGGTGAATCCCCACCCATTCTCGGAATCCCAAGCGCCCTCGACATTTTTCGCAAAATGGCGGCGGAAAAATCGGAGGTGGTACGCTGTTTGCAGCAAGATTCACACTGATCGGGACAAGGCCGAAATAGCTGCAACCGTCTTTTTCAGCAGCCGAGAGCGGAGTGACATTTCGACTGGAAAATTGCTGTGTCGTCTCGCTTCCTGGCTTCAAAATGATGCTCGAAGCCTTTGGGGGCTCCGACGGGGCGCGTCGTCGACACCATCGTCGACGACACCGTGTATAATCATGAAGCTCGCGAGAGCATATGACGACTAGGCGATTTTTTTTACGGAGTATCCACCGCAGTATCGTATCACCGACGAATGCAGTGCCTTGCCCCCCCCCCCCCCCCCCCCCCCCTCACCATCGCGGGTCTACTTTTTGTCTGACGGCTTACAATGGGTGACCGCAGGGCATGGAGGCAGTGATGCGCGTGCGCTGCTCCGCGGGGCTGTCGGTCGAGGAGTACAGCGGCGCCATCTATCAGCGCACGCTGACCGACGTGGACCTGCCCGCGATCGACTCGGACAAGGCGATCCTCGTCAAGATTAAGCACGACGAGAAGCTGCCCGATAATGGCAACGCCTTCTTCCAGGCGGCGCTGCTCTACACCAACACAAGCGGTGCGCGACCCCGCGCCTACCGTCGAGCAGACGAGTCGACGGCTGCGTCGAACCCGTCTTAATGACTCGCCAAACTCGACAGCCTTTTCAGCACCCCCCGATGCCCGAAACCCTTATTTGTCGCCCGATATTTAGTTTCGCAAGGCCGACGAGGAGTCGGAATACCCATCACAGCATCGGGCTTCGTTGGTCGACCAGAACCCCTTGCTTAACCCTGCTTTCTCCCTCTCACCGTCTGCTCACAGGCGAGCGCCGCATCCGGCTGCACACCATTGCGGTGCCGTGCACGAGCGTGCTGGGCACTCTGTATCGCGCTGCGGAGCTGGACACGCAGGTGTTCTACATGGCGCGCAAGGCGGCGGAGACGCTGCCGGGCGGCACGCTGGCGGCGGTGCGCGAGCAGGTGACGGCGTCGTGCGTGGACGTGCTGTACGCGTACCGGCGCTACTGCGCCACCTCCACCTCGAGCGGCCAGCTCATCCTGCCCGAGGCCCTCAAGCTGCTGCCTCTGTACACGCTGGCGCTCACCAAGAGCGGCGCGCTGCGCGGGGACATGCCGCCCGACGCGCGCTCGGTGTGGCTGCTGCGCCTGCGCACCATGGGGCCTGCGGCCATGATGCCGCTCATCTACCCGCGCCTGTACAACATCCGCGAGGCCGGGCAGGACGGCAGCCTCATGCCCGCCGCGCTCTCCCTCTCCAGCGAGAAGCTCGACCCGCGGGTGCGCCCCCCCCCCCCCCCCCCCCCCCCTGGGCCCGCGTCGCCCCACCGCCCCACCGCCGTGCCGCACCTGCTGCACACTGGCACCCTCCATCTCCTCTCCCCTTACCTTCTTCTGCACCCGCACTCGCTTGTGTCGGGGCTCGGCGGCTCACCTGCCCCCCCCCCCCCTCCCCCTCCCCCCCCCTGCAGACCATCTTCCTGCTGGAGAATGGCGTCGAGGCGTTCATGTACGTCGGCAAGCAGGCGCCGGCGGAGATGGTGCAGGACCTGCTGGGGCTCAATTCACTCGAGGAGGCCGGCTCGGGCCCCAACAGCATGTGGCTCAGCCTGGAGCGCCGCGACAACCAGATATCCCGCGTTACCAACGACCTCATGGACGAGGTGGGGCGCCCCTCGCTCTCACGCTTGTCTGTATGTATGTATGTACCATCCATTCATCTTTCGTTGAGAGACCCGCGGTTATTCTTGTCGACACGTATGTGAGTCTGTGTGCCTGTGTTGAATCCCCCCCGCCCCCTCCCCTTTGCCGGTGGCCGCCCCCACAGATCCGCCGCAGCCGGGCCTCCTTCCTGCGGCTGCGCATCATCAAGCGCAGCGACCCGCTGGAGCCGGTGTTCTTCAACCTGCTGCTGGAGGACCGCTCCGTGGCGGGCATGAGCTACGTCGAGTTTCTGTGCCACGTGCACCGACAGATCCAGAACAAGTTTGCCTAGCTAGCCAGGCGCGCCCCCCTCCTCCCCCCTAACTACCGCGCGCGGCCGGGTGCATTGTGTAAACAACTGCACCGGTGCCACCTCCTAGCACCATCAGTCGCAGCCACAGCGAGCCATTTCTTTTAAGAGAATAGCCATACATTGAACACATTGAAGCCCTTGTCATGCACGGCAGCATTTCTGTGTCGATGCGAGCTGATGAAACACGATGCCGAAAGGATAGAGGTGCGGGACCGTGATCCTGTTTTCAGCTGTTGTGCTGATGGATGGGAGCAGGGGGCGGGTCAGAAACCCTGTCCACTGTTCTCTCAGCGGTAGGTCCACAGTGTAGCTCGACGTGCGTCCGGCACCATTACCCGTTGGACGGTTTGGGAAGCCGACGAAGCGCTATCGTTGGGGTGGTTGGTGCTGTTTGGCCGACTCCCTACCACTGCGGCACTGGCGCAAACGATAGTACCAGCCCCATGCATGTCAATGACAACAGCATGTCGGCGCGATGCGCGGTGTGTGTTGCGCAGTAGCGATCGCTTGCTGGCGACTCGGCCCTGATTGAGCTGCCCCTTGTCATTTGGATACGGTGCCATACTCATGGACCCTTGCGAGTTAGCAGTCCCAAGCTAATCGGATCACGATGCAGACCGGTACATACATTAATCAACACGCATCCACACGTAGATTACAATGCCCGCCCGCAGAAAAAATCCTGCTCAGTGCGAATTGTAAAGGAAATTGACTTCGGGCGCCGGCGCAGCTCAAAGAGAGCCATGTAAAGAGAAATTTGGGTGGCTACTCAGCAATAGGTCGACGACAATGGAGCGCCGCGGTGTGTGCTCTCCGCAGTATCCATGGCTAGATATACGTCTGGTTTTAGGTGGGAAGAAAGGCGCTTTCTGATAGCGAATTTCTTACGATCTCGTCGGCCCCTGTAATCCAAGGTCTCATCACCGCAGCAGAGGCAGAGATGGGGCGCCCTTCAACTCACGCCGCGCCGATGTATTACTTGAGTATGCACAGTGTTAAAGCCGATTGCACGTCGGTCTGAATCACGCCGGCGGCCATCGATGCCAGCTTGGTACGCCTACGCGCGCTGCTTGGCCTTGAGCACCTTCTTCAGCTCCGCCTTCTTCTTCTGCCGGCGCAGCTCCTCCTCCTCCGCCGCCCGGTCAGCCGCGCGGCCTGTCCCGCCCACAGAGAGGCGTCACCCGTCAGCGAATGAGGGCAACTTCACTACCAGTCCAGGCCCTGCTGGCCGGGCAGACCCACCCGGGCTACTATCTGCATGCCGTAACATTGAGCTGGTTTCACAGTCCACAAAACATTAAACGATAAAGTCTATTGCTGCAGTGAGTCGGACAATCACCGAACCTTCCGTGCGATTTTACTGCGGTCGACTTAGCGATACACTATGGTTTGTAGGTGTGCGGTGAGTCTCATTACATCACTGGAACATGAAGCGGTGCTCGAAGCATGGTTACGGCATCCTTCCCCACCCCCCTCCCCCCCCCCCCCCCCCCAACACACACACACATACACACACATAACCAGCCAGCAAACCTCGGGATACACGCACCCAACGCGGCTGCTGTTAGGCATGGCGCTGCGTGGCAGCGAGAGCGCCGCGCCATCCGGCATAGGGACTGCTTTCACGTGGTGGTGGGGGTGAGTGAAGGAGGGGGGCACTCACCGAGCCGTATGCTGCGGCGCTCCTCCGCCTGCACGGCGCTAAAGCCCGCCACCATGTTGCGGTCGTCGTAGTCGTCGCGGAACTTGGAGGGGTCGTAGCCGCCGGTGATCGCCCGCAGCTCCTTGCGCCAGTCCTCCTCCTCCTCCTGCTCATCGTCCACCACGAAGCTGTCCTCCCGGGACACCCGCTCAGGCGGCCGCGGTGCCCCGGTTGGCCGAGGGCGCCCGGACGCCGCCGAGCCCGACGGCCTTGACCGGTTGAAGAAGGAGCCCGGTGCCGCAGCAGGCCGCGACGGCGGCGCCTTGCTGGGTGCGCCAGCCGGCCTGGCTGGTTTCGCGGCCGCCTTGCTCATCGCCGCCTTGGGTGCGCCCGCCTGCGCAACACGGCACATAGATAAGAAGCGCCGGGCCCGGGGGGGGGGGGGGGGGGGGACAGGGGCAGGTGAGGGGCCCAGCTTGGCTGGTAATAAAGCAGGGGACTGGATGCGTTGCGGAGGGAAGGGATGATTCTCGGAGGTGTCGGCCGATGGCAGATGGCGGATGGCAGATGGGAAGCAAGACAGGTTGTCCCACTGTACGGCCAATGCTGCCAAGATAAACAAAGGAGCGGGGGATACAGATAAGGCGTAAACCTTTAGGGCAGTGAGGATGTGTGTGAGGCCTTGCCAGTATACGTAAGCACGTTGCGGTAATGAGAAGGGCTTTCATAGCGCCCTCATGTAAGCTGCCATTTCGCGCTGTGTCTGTCACTGGAGGTACGTGCAGATGTGCGTGTGGATGGGGGGGGGGGGGGGGGGGGGGTTGCTTCTCGCACCTGCCGGCCTAGCGGCGCTGCAGGCCTGCTGCCCCCGGACTTGAAGGTGCTCGGAGCCACCCCCGCGCCTGGTGGCCGCTTTGCGCTGGCCGGCTGTGATGGCGCCGGGCGCTTCGCGCCAGACATCAGTGTGCCCTTCAGACCGGCGCCCTTGCCCGGCAGTGAGGCATTAGGCGCAGCCGCCGGTCTGCCATTGGCCTGGCTGCTGGGGACGGGCCCGCACTTGCCGCAGCCCTTCCCCCGGCCCATGCAGTAGGGGCACCGCGCGGGGGGCTTCGCACTATCGGGTGCTGCGACGCGCTTCCCGGCACCGGCCGCCGCCCCTTTGCCACACTTGCCGCAGCCTTTGCCAAGGCAGTTCGAGCACCGCGCCGGCCGGGCACCAGCAGCAGCCGGCACGGCCTTCCTTCCCGGCACGGCCCCGCCCCCTGCTGGCTTGCAATCCCTGCCGGTCGTCTCGGGCGGGCGGGCGGCCGCGGCCGCAGGCGCGCTCTCGCTCTTTTTGCCGTTGCCGGTCAGCTCCTCCAGGAAGTTCCGGTTGGCCTGCTTCTGCCGGGCCTCCTGCGCCCTTTGCGCCTGCAGCGCCGCAGGCATGCGACCCACACTCAGCCCGGAGGTAGGCAATGGTAGGCAAGGCAATGGTGATGGCGCCTCGCTGCTGTGATAGGCCCTCCCCGGGAGCCATTCCCAATGCGGGAGAATGCCCCAGTGCTGTGATAGGCGCTCCCCGGGAGCCATTCCCAATGCGTGAGAATGCCCCAGTGCTGTGATAGGCGCGCCCCGGGAGCCATTCCCAATGCGTGAGAATGCCCCAGTGCTGTGATAGGCGCTCCCCGGGAGCCATTCCCAATGCGTGACAACGCCCCAGTGGGCAAGACACCCATATGGTATAATAATGTGGACAAATCACTTGGCATACCTACCCGTAGGTGCTTGTCCCAATCAAGGGACATATCTCACGGGTGAAGGCATGTATTACTAAGTTTTCTGCTTATGCTGTCCCCCCACGCGCCCTTGATAAATAAAATGAAATCCCCCCCCCCCCCCCCCCCCCCCCTCCGCGCTCACGGCCGCCACGGAGACAGTTCCAACTCTGGCAGCTCGGCACGGATCCCAGCGCGGAGGCCCGGCACCGCACCCTCTCCAGCTCTTCCCTGTCGGGCGCCGCCTTGCGCTTCTGGCCCGCCGCCTTGCCGGGCCCGCCTCGGGCCGCCGCCGGCTGCAGCCGCTCCCGCTCCCGCTCTCGCCGCTCTCGTTCCAGCCGCTGCAGCTTCTCCGCCGCGCTCTCGCGCTGCTCCGGCAGCCCGAAGAAACTGCGCAAAAGCGTACCAAGGGCATGAGGCGGGGAAGGGTGTGTGAGTGTGTGTGTTGGGGGGGAGGGGGGGGGCACGTGACCGGGGCACCTCCGCGGCCTGGCGGCACCGCCGCTTGAGAGGGAGGGAGATCCAACGGGCCGGTGGTACCCGTCGGCCGCACCTGGACATGGCGACCAGCACCGCCAGGCGCCCACCAGAATACCTACAGGTGCGTGTGCCCACCCGCCAAGGGCTTGACCGCCTGCAGGCCGAGCGGGTGAGGAAGTGCTGGTGGCTGGAAGGCTGGTGTCGGCTGGAATAGCGGGGAGGGGGCAAAGCAATTGATTATTCGAAGAAGCGCCGCCGAGGGGCAGCGCTGTGCTGCCGCCCTCAACCGTACGTCACGCGTGGTCGTTCGAATATAGCGCTACACAGAGCAGAAGTCGCTGTTTAGTAATATTGTTAATATAATATTAGGGAGTTAATATAATAATATCACGATATTAATCACGATGATATTGAATGTTTATTATGTTTTAGGTACCCTGTACCGGATTTCCGGAGAAGGGGGGGGGGGGGGGGGGGGGGGATCTTTATTTTGTGGTCGAAATTGTCATTTCAGTACTTAAGCCGTGTTGGACGGCTGGTGGCCTGAGCTAGGTCTCTCACCGCCTCACCGCGTGCGCTGGCAACGGTATCTATACCATCCATGCAAACGATAGCGTACTATGAAGCGGCGACATACAGCAGATAGGCGGCAGCATAGCACTACATGGAGGGGTAGATAGGGCCACCATATGGTTGGGTTGCCTTGATGCTGACTGTAATTTGCTAATGGTTCCAAAAAGTGCCCCACCCCCTCTCCGTTTTATGCTTGCATATGGCAGGGAACACCCTCTTGCACACAGCCATGCACTGAAAAGAGTTCAGAAAAGTCATGTAAGTGGGAGTTTTTATGTAGCTGAGGGCATGTTCTAAGTGCTAACTAAATACTGTCAGACCTAATAAAAGATAGTTGAGGGGGGCGGAAAGTTGAGGGGTGGGGGGGGGGGGGGGGGGGGGCTAAAACATAACATGTAATCGTAAGTGCCTTAGTTAGTATAATAGATAATAGCGACTATCCGAGGATTACTATATTAGACACACAGCAGATGCTGGCACGGTAGTAGACCGATATTCAGCAGAACACTGCAGAACAAGGTACATCCCTTGTCCGCTCGGTTGAGCGGTCGTCTCGTAAGCGAGAGGCCCGGGTATCGATTCCTGGCCAATGTATTTCCGAAATTCCGAATTTCCGAATCGGCACTATCGTCGCGGCGTATCATGGGTTTCCCCGGTTGCCTCATTAACCCTTCGGGGTTCGAATGAGGCAATGGTCTACGGGCTATGCCAGACCTACGACTGCAGTTGGCGCAAGAGGTCAAGTGCTGGGACGGCTTCGGCCAATGTCCCGGGGCGAGCCTTACTTTACTTTTACTGCAAAACAGCACGACTGATGGTACTACATATACCCGTAATCCTTAGTACCCCGTACGAGGAGGGTTCGCGATAGCGAAAGGGGCTGCCGCCTGCGCCCACCCCCTTCAACTTTTCCGGTAACTGTCAGATTTCACATCCTACAACAGTGCTTCCATTTATAACAATACATATACATAAGTCCCGACTTCATATTCGAATTAATATTGATTCTGAGATGGTTGGAAAATGAAAAGTTAACATTGTTCAAGGGGTAGGTACGTTTTGGTCGAATAAGCGGTACAATGTTTCTTAAACATTTGAGGGAAATTGCTGCATATACAACAATCACGTCGTCAGCCGGTACTTGCTAAATTGTATGAACACCCCATATTATATTATACATATTTACATCCCGCACAAAAGTCTAGCCCCCCAAAATCACACAACACGCGGGAATTCACTGTTTAAGCAAGTACACGGCAATATTATGGGGTGCCAGCATTCAACCAACCGAAGGTGCACTCAATAGCCACAGAGTGCATCGTCTTAAATTGATAAATGTATGTTATTTTGGCGCGGAGAAGTGTGTGATTAAGTGGTAGGTAAGAACAACCGCAACAGTGCGTCCCATGCATATAGCAATGTAACTAAGCGAGTTCGGAGCATATAAGTAATGGTTTTTTGTGAAGTATAGGTGCGATGTTATTCCAAATTTGTCGACAGCGTGTTGTTTATTGAGTAAAAATGAGTCTCCGCTCGAGAGGGTACCTGAATCTAAGCTCCGTCAGTGTTGCAGAAAAACCGATACAATTGCAGGTTTGGGAGGTGTGTCGAGAGGCATATCTTCATGAAACGGTGTCAGATTGAGGCGTACGATGCCGCGTTGGAAAGCGCATGGCAAAAGCGCTTGTACAAATTATACGCGTCAGGGCACTGACGTTGCCCGGATGTTCACGCTCAGAATTGCCACTTAGTGACGTTTAAGGGGTTTGCGAGCCCCAAAAATGTTTTTAACTTAGTTTGGAGCCCAATGTTAGGGCCCGTAACGGACACCTAGGTGCAACTCACCTCAGACGTAAGACTCAAGCCCACTATATGTATCAAGTAAACAAACAACTCTTCATTATAGCGTTTCCCCAAATCAGGAGACTTTGTTTGCTCGCAATGCGTGGAAATTTCTGCGATTTCGCAGTAATCATTGCTTTGGCACGCATATCTTTCATCCCACACCTCCCGCGCTGCGTCGTGGCGGTAGTGCATAGGAAGGACTTTAATCTAGGCTACCTACATGGTGAAGCTTGGGGCATATAGTGCGTCGCGTGTTATGCTACCAATGGACTACAATTTAGGCCCTTTCGAGCACTAACAACACTGTAGGGGTATTGGCGCGTGCACGGCTGCGACGCCACGTCATCACCCGAATGGCACGACACTCCCACAATTTATTCATATACTATCCTATAATCCGTGCGTCAAAGCTTGGGGGATGCCCAATCCCATGAAGCTGAAACGCATGCAATTGCATTGTGCAACTTTATGTTGAAAAGCGATTTTTTTTGTGAGCGGAACAAGAGCAATACAGAAAATGATGCATCAGCGCGACGTTTTGGAGGGTGCGCTGCATCCAAGGTCATGGGAGCTAAGCTTCGATATATATATGAATAAAATACGATATGTGGTTTTGGCTATATGCTAGTGCGCAGCGATGCGCCCATATCCATATTCGTGTAGGGCTAAACTTTGTGGGAGAGTGTATGTATATATATTATATATACACAGTCACATATATATGCTATTCGAGTAATTCGCCTAGGCAGTAGCGTGGACTCGATTTCGTGATGATTCAAGAACGATAAATCAGATAATCATAGACTGGGTAGACATAGGAAAATCAATGAGGATGATTGTCCCCGTGCCTCGGTGCCCAGAGAATCCGCATATGCGCAATACTTCCGCGGCCCATCGTTTGTGATTGGGCGTAATTTCATCAGGCGTAAGATATTAATCTTGATTGGACGCGTGTGTAACACTCACTGACTATTGGGCTCTTAGCAGCAGCTACTCGCCTACGAGCTCTATAAGCTTGGCGCCTACTCGTATGGCGAGTAGTAAAACGTGCGTCTTGGGACACGTTATATAGATTGCTTGGCCATTTGGTCTGTAGCTGTAGCTCACTACACACAACTCCGCCGTTCCCAGCCCCACAGGAGGACCTGAAAGCCCTAGACCATGCATGTATTTGCTGCCCCGGTAGTTGGGCACGTTGACCCCACTAGCGGGGGTGTTGGTCAACCAGGTGCCACAGTTGCATAATCCGCAACCCGAGCACGCAATTGGTCGGCGCCATTAGGTGGCCACTGCACCCAATGTCCCGGTTGCTTATGTCGCGGCCCGGGCACGGAGCTGGCCGGCGCCAACGGTACGCGACTACTGCACCATGTGTCCCGGTTGCTTCCGCAGCCCGGGCACGCAGCGGGTCGGCGCCAACATGCCGCCGCTGCGCCATGTGCCACGGTTGCATCCACAGCCCAGGCACGCAATTGGTCGGCGCCATCGGGCCGCCACTACACCCGGTGTCAATGCCCTCATCCTAATGAAAATTCCTACCTAATGGGCCGTCCTTGCCCTCATCCTGGAAGTAGTGCCGAGCGAGGTAGTTCCTCACGTTCCCCTGCTTCCTGTACATCACATACAAGGTGCACCGTCATCACAACCCACAAGCATGGTCGCAGTGGAGTTAAGGGGAAGAAGGGGGAGGGGGTGTACTCTCGGAACGCAGGTTTTCCGAGACGGTCCCCTTGGCGTAGACGTGGTTTTCGGCTATGTAGCTGGGACGATAGTTGAAGGCAGCGTAGCAAATCCGCTCGATATACGGGGGCGCGGCGATGGGAA
The DNA here is from genome assembly GCA_006384855.1 of Tetraselmis striata. Taxonomy (NCBI): domain Eukaryota; kingdom Viridiplantae; phylum Chlorophyta; class Chlorodendrophyceae; order Chlorodendrales; family Chlorodendraceae; genus Tetraselmis; species Tetraselmis striata. The sequence continues at coordinate 146,161 of VCJN01001596.1, forward strand.
ACCTCGGCGTCTTCTTCATAGGGTAAGGGATCCCCGTCTGAGTGTCGCGCGGCTAGCATTCGTCAAAGACAGCCGACAACCCCGCCTTGTCCTGAGGTGCAGGCGCAACAACAAAAACGCAGCACGGGGCGGTCAACGTCTGTGAAGTTCAAATCCTCCACACAGTCATGTCAGCCACTCGCCGACTCACTGTACCTTTCAGGGTGGACTCCAGCCCCCGGGTCGTGTGAGTATGGGATCGACCGTCGACGGAGGCGTTCTTAGCGTTAGTGCCCATGTCACATCCTTGGGGGGGGGGGGGGGGGGGGGGGGGGGGGGGGGGGAGGTTGTGGCCGTGCTGTGATGTAGTGTGGTGTACCTTTGCATTTTTACGGCTTGCTAATTATGTCGCCATTGCACGTTCGACTGACAGCCCCCGACTCCAAAAACTAGCACGAGAAACGCACTCCCTGCCCCCGCTGCCGACGAGTTGCAGCCGGCCTCAAAAGAAGCAACGCCAGTCGCCAAGGTGGGCGGCCTTGCTGCGATGTAATGTTGTCCTGGGCTTCAGTTGTTTTCGGCTTGCAATTATGTCGCCATCGCACAGTGTTCGACCCACAGCCCCCGATTGCAAAGCACGAGCGACGCACCCCCTCGCCTTGCTGCCGACGAGTCGCAGCCGGCCTCAAATGAAGCGACGCTAGTCGCTTCGGTGGGCGGCCTTGCATTGATGTAAGGCTGTGCTAGGCTGTTTCAATTTTCGACTGGCTAATTATGTCGCCATCGCACGTTCCACCCACAGCCCCGGAGCGCAAAATGTGGCACAAGCGACGCACCCCCTTCGCCTTGCTGCCGACGAGTCGCAACCGGCTCGCAGGCACCACCAGTCGCAAGGGTGGGCGGCCTTGCTGCGATGTAAGGTTAAGCTAGGCTTTTGTAGTTTCCGGCTTGCTAATTATTATGCCGCCATCGCACGTTCCACCGATAGCCCCCGAGTGCCAAACCTTGCACGAGCGACGCACCCCCTCGCCCGATGCTGACGAGTCGCAGCCGGCTTCAACCGAGGCGACGCACGTCGCCACGTCGTCGGCGGCCTTGCTGCGACATAATGCTGTTGTCCACCTTTGCATTTTTATGGCTTGCTAAATATGTCGCCATCGCGCGTCAGACGCCACTACTTCGGCCAAAGACGAAGGGGGGCGCTGGCCACCCCCCCTTAACGACTCTTTCAAGGTCGCAACATCACGCAAGGCTGCCCCACGCGAGGAGACGGCCCGCCCGACGGCAGGACCCGATACAACTTGTTGCCATCTCGAGAAGAACTTCCTACTCAACATTCCCTCATGATCTTGAAGGAGTTCCCGCACCTCCTTAAGTGCAGCGCGAAGTTCGTGTATAGCCCGCAAGGGGGAACCCATACTGACCCCGCAGCCCTACTTCCTACTTGTTTCAGCGAGAACTGTTAGACAGGTGTGGGAGGCGGAGAACTGCCTCGACTTCGCGGCAACCTACCTACCTACCTACCTACCTTTGGAGAACCTGCCTCGACCCGCTGCCTTTCCCTCGTTCCGCCGCCACCAAGTGATCATGTACTTTGCGCCAGTACACGCGAACCCTAAAACCTGCACAGGGTTTAAAGCTAGTAAATTGTCCCATTTTCAGTAAGTTATAAGTGAAGCATGTACCGTTTACGCTATAATCTTGTCCCAGTCCCCCCACTGACGTTTTCCCTCCACGTTTTCACTTATTAACCTTCCTGCCAACATCGGCCCTTGTCTATGTAAATGAGCCTGCGCAACCTTTTGGCCATTCGAGACTCAACTTAGAAACGTGGATAGCGAAGTTGCCGATGGAATCGAATCGGACGGTTGTCAAAAGCCTTTGTCCGATGTCACATGACATCGAATAAAAAGGCAGTAAGTAAGTGGATCGCTGATAACTATCTAGCGACTATAATAATAATGACATTATTCTCGCGAATATCTAAAAATATATATTTCGACTACACGTACCCTGAATGTACACGTAATAATAATCGGCAGCATCGTCCGAATATATACCGGTATATTTTAGGTATATCTCGCTCTCCCGCCTTTGCAGCGATATTGTGGACTTGTACATACCCTATAGCTCCGGAGGCCATGTAACTATATATATCAAAATAGCAATATAATTAACAAACATATCATCATCGCTACAGGTACATAGCGACTAGATGAATATTATATACGAATATCTGCTGGTCGCCACTGTCTATACTCCAGAGATGTAATCCTAGATTCGTAGCGAATGCTTAGCGTCAGTATAGAGTCGCAGCCCGTATCAGTATCGTCTGAACCCTATCCGCCACGCCAGCGCACCGCCATCAGCGCGACTGTGTAGGCCGCGCTGGCGGCCTCTGTCTACTCTTAGCAGTAAACCATACCCATCACTCAGCCAGCCTTCATCACCCGCACCCTCCTCTTCGGCCGCCCAGCCAGCCCGCGAGAAGCCACCCACCTTGGATTATACTCGCGATGGCGTCCACGATTTCCTGCACGAAGACCACCGTGGCTGCCCAGCCAGCGCGGCTGGCTGGCCGCGCCGCCCGCGGGGTTGCGCCTCGCCGCGCGATATCGTCGCCGCTAAGGGCGCGCCTCAGCGCTGGCCCTGCCGCTCGCCGCCTGGCCGCCTCTCGTCGAGCGCCGAGCGGTGCACGCGCGGCGGTGGGTGAGGGGCAGGGAGGCCTGGAGATGGTCACCCTGACTTCTGGGGACACCGTGGCCGAGGTGCGCCAAGCCGCCGCCGCGTCCCCGCAGCCTCTGTTATGTCCCGTCTCACAGTCTCCCACCAACACGAAACGTACCTTCCGATCCATTTTACCACCTCTACCGACCAACCCCCTGACGAAGGCACTAGACGCGGAAATCGTCTTTACTATATATAGTCGCTTACGTTGGAAGATGTTCCGAGCCGCGTGATAACGTAGGGATCTCGGGCTCGCTGGTGTTTGTATTTACGATCCACGCAAGGATCGGATGAAACCCATTTATGAAGGCGACCGTGTCCTCAGCCGATATTAAGCCACGTGTTGCACGTCTTTGCTCGCCAGTGCCTGGATTGCCGGGAGTGATAATTACCCATGGCGTGTAGCCCACACAGGTCGCGTCCCAGCCGCTATGGCTTATGGTTGCCAGTCAGCTCCGTCTGTCATTGCGGCTGTGCCAGTGGCCTTGCTTCATCAGAGCGATGCGGCCTCGGGGCATTTGGCGTCAAGGGTCGACTTCCCAGTGCATTTGGCCGAAATATGCAGTGCTGAGCATGTAGCACAGCGGCGTCGCTATTTTCATTACGGAAGCGCGCGATGGAGCTGTAAGGATGGGGTTGTTCCCGTGCCAATAACATGGTGTCCGGTGGAGTCGCTGACTGGGAAATCTGCTGTTCCGTGGTGACGCCAGGTGTACACGTTTGGTGGCGTGTGCACTTCCTGGAAGGTCAACGGCAAGGATGTGCTGTATGTGCGCCCCGATGCTAAGTTTGACAAGTCCAAGCCAATCTCGGGCGGCATCCCCCACTGCTGGCCGCAGTTTGGGCCCGGTGACATGCAGGTGCACGGCTTTGCACGTAACGAACAGTGGGAGCTGACATCCTCCTCTGATGACAGCTGCACCATGACACTGCTTCCCAGCGACTACACCAAGGGTATGTGGGACTACGACTTTAAGGTCACCCAGACCATTGCCCTCAAGGGTGATAGCCTGGAGGCCACAATGACAGTGACCAACACCGACTCCAAAGACTTCACCTTCACCGGGTCCTTCCACACCTACTTTGCATGCGAGGACATCGGTGATGTGTCCGTAGGCGGCCTGAGCGGTCTCACCGTCCTGGATCGCCTTGCCAATAAGGAGGACATCGTTTCGGGTGACGTAGCCATCTCTGGGCCTGTGGACAGCGTGTACTACGACATGAAGACCAATCCGCTGAGCCTGGCAGTAGGTGGCGGCCGCACCGTGTCCATTGGGTACGCAGGCTGGCCCGATGCCGTAGTATGGAGCCCCTGGACGGACATGGAGTCCTGCTACAAGGAGTTTGTTTGCGTGGAGAACGCTGCCGCCAAGCCCGTCACTGTCGCAGCAGGTTCCTCATGGACCGGCGTCATGACATTGGCCTGCAAGTAAGCATTATGTGACCGCTGACAAGGTGTTAGCTTGCCGTGTCATGTAAGGACAAGAACGCAGTTTCCGCATCGGTTACCTTGTTTCATACGCCAGTCACCCATGCCCATGCAAGTCTATCATCAAGGGTGTTGCCAGGCTGGCGTCACCGGCAGTGTCCGGACTCAAGGCTTGGATTGTTGTCTGTGTACGCCAGCCATCGGCTAGGTACTATGGCGCGTGGTAGCTTGGGAATCTGTGCTTTGAGCGGTGAAGCGTTGGGATGATGGCCCTGCCATCCAGCTGGACGGAGACTGCTCTATTCATCTCTGCGTCCTGCGCCGTAGCCACAGCTATCTAAATGCCAAAGCACGATTCAGGAATGGTGAGTACAGAGTGAGTATGACTGTTGACTAGTACTCGTAACAAATATACCAGAATCTGCATCAGATATTTGACTGCAACAATCGAACGCTCCAGGCTGCGGCTGCGAAATAAGGTAAATAGATTTTTGACATCGCCGTTGGTGCACTCCCAGTCTTTTGTCATATTATCCGAGGGATGGCGTTCCTCCTGCGTGTCGTATCTCACTCTGGGAATGATGTTGTGCTACTACCCGTGCGAGCACCTGGTGGCTGAGGCGAGTTGGCTAGCTGGTGCGCTAGCAGTTTGCCTTCCATTTCGAGTTGTTTACTTGTCGTAGGAAGATAATGCCTTCGGCGGAATTGGGTATGATTGTCTTCTGTGTATTGCAAACGACTACGGGGTGGCGCGCGGTACACGGAATATATACCAGGTATTTATGTATATATAATATATTTGTGATTTATCTACACACCCCTCCACATCAGTCCCAGGCTCCTTCTCTGCCGAATCCGAGTTTCCGAATAGTAGGGCAGCTGTATCAAGGGGTATAACCTGAAATCCTGGAATGCTGCCCACTTACGTTCAGCTTATTTATCACCATAGGGTATGAGCAAGGCCTATGGCCCTCACAAGTGTCTTACACGAGTGGCACTTGCGCCACATTGAGCGTTTCATACAAATACCCCCACAATAGCGGGGGTCAGAGCCCCGCACGTGCACGTGCCACCGCACGTGCAGCCGCCCACGCATATACCATTGCATTGTGGGATGGCCATGGATGGGTGAGGAAACATGTATTGGGTGGGGTGCTGGGGCCATGGTGGCGTGCGCCCTTGCACAATGAGGCGTGATACCATGGCAAATGCAATTTGGCCTTGTGGCGCAGTTTTCAAACTTACGGTAATGCTCGACAATGTGTTGCGAAGAAATGTAAGAAAAATCAAATAAACTATCAGTACATTCTTCGCGAGCTGGGCTACATTTCCCCAGCAGCAGCACAGTTGTCCGCGGTCGTTGAGGCACTTCTCGAGTTTTTGAAAAAATGTTGTAAATCCAACATCTGTGACAGCGCGTGGTCACCACATTGGCGTGAAGCTTTACGCGAGGTGAGTCTCAAACCCTGAGACACGGTGTTGTGATGACAGCGTGTTGCGTGTACTCGTGCACGTGTGTCAATGATGCGAGTACGATATATTACGAGTTAGCACCTGTACTATGTGTACGAGTACTAGTACAATGTGTACCTGCGACGCGAACTACGGGTATATGTACTGTATAATGCTGCCATGTGGTAAGCGCTGTGATAGCAACCATTATTGTTGTATTCTGAAAACACGGAAGTCTCTCGTCTTTGCATCACCACTGCACACCACCTTTTGTTTGTCTTAGTCTCTCTGTTGGGTGAGACTGTCGCACACGGGCCACTCACGCTTGGCACAAGCATGCCGCCCTTGAGGGATGCCCACGGCCGCCCTGCCGGATCCGCTTTTTCACAGAGGATGTCTGTGATCCTCTTTTCCACATGTAACGACGCATTAAAGTAAGCACCATTCCTGTGCCGCTACTCGGCTCACGATGGGGCTCTATGGGCATGCGACCATGCACTGCTATAGAAAAGCTTTGTCCTGCGGCGAGGCGGCCACGAGAACCCGCCTCTTTTGCGTGTGAATGCAGCGATCACAACAACATTTCTCCATGATGATTTTGCCCGCTAACCTGCGGAATCGATACATAGGGCTTTGTCCGATACCATGAATGACATAATTTCAACGCCCTACGGGCATGGTGGATAGTTATCATACCAAAGACGATGTGGTATGAGTACGGGGGCAGTGGTGTCCCATGCCTTTATGTATGCACACGGATGGCGCAATTTGTGGTTTTCAAGCGCTACTAGCTCCATCAGCTCTGCTTTTTTGCCTTTGAATGGAAGTTGACGGAAATTTACGGCTGCATCGTGGCAATATATGGAATGTATCGCGCTATCGCAGCATTTCCCCCAACTTGACCCTGCGTAGCTGCATGCACCCGCGTATGGCCTCAGTGTAGCCGTTCATGGGCGTGTCGATCGAATTTTGAAACCCCGTACTTATGTGGATGGGTGTATATGTCGGGTGGCGCGCGCGCGCGTTGATAACTAATATACATATTTTATAGTCGTTTAGCCGTCGCTGTAGTGAGCGGAACCACGTACAGCTGTCGCATACGGGGTAGCAGTATATAGCACAAGCAGCTGCTAATACAGTTTCCCCCGAAAGTCTTTGCGTATTTGGGGGGTGAAATATCGAGTAGTTGAGGATAAACTCGCCCGCGCCCAATCTACGACGTTCAACCACGACGAGGAATCTCATGATAAAGTGTGCACATGATGATGCAATTACTAGGGAGAATTCGACATGCATTTGGCTTATTGGGCAGCCTAGAACGTGGACAAAGAAGTGCAGTACATGCGCACGTTGAAAAACTTACATATGGGTGGCTGATTTGAGGCAATTAAGGACAACATGGCACAATGGCATATCATCGTCAATAAAAGATTACATTTCGACTCATAGGGGACGGGCACGGGCACGCAATAGCACGGGCGGCGCTCCCACATCTGCGTGCATGCCCGCACCCATTTAAGCATTTCCATTCCCCCATGGCTGCTGAGTTTTACGAGTTGTCAATCACTGCAATGCTGCTTGGCGCGAGGTCGATGGTGATGAGCAAGCATGGGATTGCATGTCATGAGCTGCAACTTCGCTGTTCGCTTGGCAAAAGGAATAACAACCATTTCGTCGCAATCACACAACCCTTACTTACTATATATATATATCTTTGCGACTTTTTATGCAAATAAAATGATTAATTATTTTTCAAAGCATTGACCGCTACAGTTTCTACCGAAATTATAGTCCCGATAAAGCAGACGCGCAATCCTTATATGGCTGTTCAACGACGAATGAGCTCAATGTTCAACTCAGCCGAGGATTATTAAAAATGGTTGCCAAAATTCATTAAACAAGTTTATTTGGCGACTAGATACTGGTGTGAATCATGGAAAGGCCAGTTACAAATCCACCGCTCGTAATATAAACAGATACTGATAGCCTCCTCCCTTGCTTCTCTCTTTCTCACCCTCGCTTCAACCGCCGCCTCACTGTGGGTGGGGGCATAACACATGTGATGGGACACTAGCCGTCTGCTTGCAGGTGCGGGAACCTTGTACATGGGGCTCCGCGTCGTGGCGACCTACAGGTAGTCACCATTTTCTTTGTGACGCCGTCCTGGAGAGCGTGGGCCAGGCAGGCAGGGGGCCCGAGAAGTGCGGGATATAGATAGCGATATGGACGCTATATGCGCGCGGCGGTCCTGGCGGTTCGACGCTACTCGTTAAGCGGGCTGCGGCGGCTGCGCGCCTGACGAAGTACCGAAGTAGCCATCGAAGGTGCCCTCCCTCACCCCCCCCCCCCCCCCCCCCCCCCGCCCCCCTCCTCCCCCACACCCCACCCGGGTTTATCGGGTGGCCAATTCATACTCTGCTTGCGCGGCGAGGTCATCGTGAAGAACGATTCTCAACGGCGCCGGGGGTTTCTTTCGGCAGGCGGAGGCGGAGATCGTGGCGCGCCGCGATGGGCTGCGTGCCGAGCCAGCCGGTTGGGGAGCCGACGGAGGCGGTGTGCCCCCCCCCCCCCCCCCCCCCCCCCCCCCCCCCCTGCCCGACCCCTCGGCTCATCCGCCTACCCGCCCTAAACCCAGTACCGTGCACCGATGCCACCATCTGGTTGGCTCTGGGCGAGGGGTCGCAGAGGGGCGCACCGGGGGCCGAGCCAGTTTTGGCTGGAGTGGATGTACTGCTGCCGGGATGGGGCAGACACAGGGGCAGCGAGCATGGCTCGATGCGAAGGAGGAGGAATTAAGAGGGGGATTATTTGAGTTTGAGATTATATTGCAAAGGCCTGAGTTGTTGCTCTGCTTAAGCCAAGTTGCCCTCACGGACCGCCATCTGGGACCATCCGCATACCTGCTGCGGACAGGACCCGCGGATGTGGGGGCGTGCGGAGGTTGCGCAGTGGCTGTCGTCCCTCGGGCTCAGCAAGTATCGGCGCCACTTCAAATCGGTGGATGGCCAGGCGAGTCCCCCCCCCCCCCCCCCCCATATAGCCCGCAATCTCTCCTGAGCTGCTTCGCTTGGCCTGGTGCCAAGGCTTCAGGAACCCTCAAGCGCCCACCTACCTGCCTACTTGCCTGCCCACGCCGCGCAGACCCTGCTGGAGGTGACGGCGGCACAGCTGAGCCTGCGGGTGGAGGACGCCTGGGATCTGATGTGCCTGGAGGGGGCCCTGCGGCAGCTGCGCTCGAAGTTGCCCCCTGATGTGCGTAGCTACCCCCTCCTTCCCCACCTTTCCTCCCGGCCCCCACCCTCCGCCCTGAGCTGAGCAGCAGTAATGGCAATGATGGAGGACTGTGTTGTTGTACCGCGTGGGACCCTGCAGGAGGCGGCGACAGAGGGTAAGGCGCGCTTTCCGCCGCCGCCACCGTCCTCCTCCGCAGCGCCGCAGGCCGCGTCCTCCAGCCCCTCCTCGCGCCACAGCGCAAGCGCGCAGATGCCTGCGCTGCGCAATGGTGATGCCGCGCCTGGCAGTGGTGCCTTGGATGCAGTGCTGGCGGTGCGCCCCTCTTATCCGTATCATCGCTACTGCTGCTGCCGCATGGGGGATGGGGGGAAGTTACTATCAGAGGTTGCTAAGGAGGCTGTTGGGGGATGGATCTCCTGTCCGGGGGGCGGCGCAGGTGCACCCGCGGCAGTGGACATCGGCGCAGGTTCGGCTGTGGCTGGCGGGCATCGGGATGGGCAGCTACTGCGAGACATTTGGGGCAGTCTCTGGGCGGGTATGCACCCCCCCCCCCCCCCCCCCCCCCCACCCCCCCTGTACCTGTCCCTGCTGTCTCCAAACTCGCCACTGCCGCCAACCGCCCAGCTTCCCAGCCTGCTGCTTGCAGTCCATGTGCGCCCATAACATCCCACACAACATAACACAGCGGGGCTCACCTGGGGGTAGGGCTGAAGGGTATCGCGTATGGTCATGCCCCTACGCCACGCTGTGCCTTGCACACATCAGGCCTCCCCCTCCATCCACCTCCCCCCCCCCCCCCCCCTCCCCCAACACGCACACCCACACACAAGTGTTGGCTCAAGGCAGCTCTGGGTTGCGATTTATCGAGTGATGATAGGCAGGGCAGACGATTACAGAGGCACCCTGTCGCGAACCTGCCCAGGCTTAGGGCCCGGGCCCAGGGGCCTGACAATTGCTGGCGGGCGGCATGCGCCCCCCCCCCCCCCCCCCCCCGCCCTCCCCGGCCCAGGTGCTCCTGCGGCTGAACGAGGCTGCCTTGAACACCCGCATACCGAACGCCTTCGATCTGATCTGCTTCCAGGAGGCGCTTGCGGACCTGCGGGAGGTGCATGCCCAGGCGCGCCTCTGTTGTGCCTCTGCTGACGCGGATCTGCGCGCGGCTGGCAGCGCTTGCGCCCGCTCACAGATGGTCTGTGGCGGCGCAGATGTGGGCAGCGCCGGTGGAGGGGAAGGAGCCTGGCACGGGGCAACTCAGTGCGGAGAGCAGGCGGCAGTCGCTGCGGCTGGACAGCCCGCAGGTGGGAATGATAGAAATGGAGAAGGGGGGGGGGGGGGGGGGGAATGAACGCTCCGGCTGCAGGCAAATATCTAGGCAGTGCATGAGAACCATTGCCGGAGCACACTCAGCTGCCGCGCTCGTCTGGGTTTCACTAGCTTGGCGGATGGCTTGGTATCTGGTCGGCGTGCCTCAGCCACACGCGCACATGTGTGTGTCTCTGTGTGTCGGCTAGCCGCTGCAGGGCGAGCCGGCGTTGTGGAGCCGGCAGCAGGTGGGCGCCTGGCTGGCGCAGCAGGGGCTGGAGCGCCACGCGGAGGCACTGAAAGCCGTCACGGGCACGGTGAGGCGGCGCCCTGTTGCTTTCGAGGGCGGGAGGGGGGAGGGGGTTGGAAAAGGCGATAGTGGTGATGGTGGTGGTGGGAAGTGGGGAGGATGGGTGCGGCGCAGACATGAGGTACGTTCCCCGCCGGGGCAATGCTTTCTTGCAGGTGCTGCTCCAGATGACGGAGGAAATGGTGCGCGAGAAAGTGTGCGACCCAGTGGACGCAATGTGCCTGTGGGACGGCCTGAAGCGGCTCAAGGTCCCCCCCCCCCCCCCCCCCCCCGAACCGCGCCTGGGAGGTTTTCCTACTTCACATGCGACTGCACTGCCCATTCCGACGCCGCGCCCCTCCCTGGACACCCGTCAGCCGGCGCTGTACATCGACCGGTAACTGTGTGTCAGTGCTTTTGCGGTGCCCACAGCTCCCTCCCTAGCGTAATGCTAACAACATCGAGAGCGGTTCTCTCTCCCCCTCCCGGCACTGGTAGGGGGGACTCTTCCCATAGTTTGCGAAGTGAGCGGCTCGCCAGTTTTTGCGCACAAAAGGGAGGGCTTATTTTGTCCTGCGCTGCGCTGCTTGTCTTCGCAGGCCGAGACGGGAATCACTCAGGTGCATCGTCAGGTGTCTGTGTGGCTAGACGAAGTCGAACAGCCGTGAGTTCGCCGCTGCTCTCTGCCTTCTCAGCCCACTGCCCCGCCAGCTCACCACTGCCCCCTCAATACCGACCGTGGCTGTGTGCTCTTGCTTTCAGGCCAAGCGCGGCGTCTGGACCCTTGATGCAGCCCGAGGTGAGAGTCGCCTCAGCACACGCTAACCTCAGTGGGGAATATATGGGATAGGAGGGGGAGGGGGGGAGAGGGCGGGGGAACCTCCCAGCGGCAGGTAGCTGCGACGGTGGCGGTGATCGCGGGGGTCGTGTATGACAGGCGTGTGTCCGGCTCTTGATAACGCATGCTTTTGGTCTTTTCCAAATGATCCGGTGGCCCTCCTAGAGCACCAGAGCCCTGGCACGTTTCTTCACAAGAACTGTGTTATCCAGTTTGTGTGTGTTGTGTGGTGGTGGTGGTGGTGGTGGTGGGGGGGGGGGGGGTGAGCCTGCTCTATGTTGTGCTTGGACTATGCCTGAAGGCTCTGCACCATAAGGAAGGGGCGCCGCTGCTTTAAGGGACGCGATCATGTCGCTGCTCGCAGGGCGAGGCAGACCTCCGGCGGCGCAGGTCAGCTGCCTCAGCGGACCCAAGCGACATCTTGCTGGGCATGCCCGGGTGGCGCTGGGCAACAACACCCAGCGAGCAGAGCCGGGACGGGGAGCAGCCCGGTGGCGGTGGCGGCTCGGAGGTCTGTCTGCATGCGCCCCTTCCCTGCATTGTTCGTCTGCCCCCTGGACATATTCGACGTCTCCTGCAAGGATGTTGTCATGGCATGCTGGGACGCCAAGGGGATAACGGGCCAGCGCTATTCAATGCCAAAGTTACAGTGGGGGTTTGAAGATGACTCTGATTTAGGGATGCGGATGCTCTGCGACGTAGTACCTGGATGCTAGGCGATGTGGCCAGCGCGGTATTGATGCGAGGAAACGAAGGTTGCTGTGTTCTGCAATCGGTTCAGCCGTCACTTTGAGCGAGTAGGTCATCAGATGGTCTTCACAAGATATAGTTTGTGGTTATGTATATTATCATCCTGCTCTACTGATGTGTGCACGAAGGCCCACGGCGGTGATATAAAGTCGGCAGCAGTGAGCGTGAAAAGGGGCAAAGCGGGGGATATGCGCATCACGGACCTCCTGTAGGTGTCATGCATGAGAGTCATCAAGTGGCGTCGTGTGTGCCCTGCGCCGCAAAGGCGGCTCCGGCGAGTCGCCAGTCCACGAATGGCGCTCCTACATGCTCGGCGGCGGAGGGCACGACTTTGCCCCATGCAAATAACAGCAAGGCGGCCAAGCACCAGGTTGGCTCTCTTTTCCCCGCAGCATACACCCTCCTTTTGCTACTTGAATCCGCGAGGGGCATTGCAACAACATGCATGCGTCCCTGGATCCATGCGTATGTGTTCCCACGTCGTGCAGTGCAAGTAAGCAGGATGAGCAGAGGTCACTGAGAGCTGCGCCTTTGGCATGCCATCGATGTAGTGCCATGGGGCGCGGCATACATGCTGCGCAAGTGTTGCCAAGAAGCCAAATGTCGATGTAGACCAGTCTACAGACAGGCCCAGAGTGATTAATGCCCTTTGCTTGCCCATCCGGTAGGCGGCGCTGGCGGCACTACTGTGTGCCGCAGGAGCCCGCGGCGCCACTCCCTGTGGCGCGCCGCCACCGCAAGCCGCTGCCACAACGGCCAAGCCCCCTGTGGCGCCGCCGCCTGGCCAGCCGCCATGCGCCGCCAACCACAAGGTGGGACACTTCCGTCAATGCACTTCCGTCTGCCGCTTGAAATTATGTTGCCGGTTCTCAGCAGACGTGCCTGAAGGGGCAATCTCTGTATCATGATTCTGATATATGTTGAATTATATATTGCCACCCGCTACTGGGTTGCCCTGCCTCCTGCTGGGGTTGAGCCAGCCGTCATCTCATGTAAGGGTCATAACTATGAGTACTCCGACCCGCATGGGCAATGAAGCCTGAGTTTGTGTTGCTGGGCCCGGATTGCAGGCGGCGGCGGCTGCTTTGATGGCATCCCTGACAAGGGCAGAGCCGCCACAGAAGGCGCCGCCCGCCGCCCACCACATGGTGCGACTCGCACACACCTACAGCCGCAAGCTCCCTCCCCCCTCCCCTCCCCCCTATGCCGGTCCGGTGCAGTCGATTAGCTCTCACGTCGTGATTTTTTCGGCCGCAGGCGGCACTGGCGGCGGTCCAGCTGGCGGCGGTCTCCGAGGGTAGGGGCTCGCCGGCAACGGAGGCGCCATTGGAGGAGGACACCGAGGGTGAGGACAGCGACATCAGCACTGACGCAGGTGTAGCTGACGGCCCACCAAGCGAGGCCATGGCGGCAGCAGTGCTGCACCGGCTGGGGGGCGGGCCGCCCGAGGCGGCGCTCTACTTTCCGTCCGCGCTGGCGCCCGCGCTGAGGGACTGGTGGGAGGCTGAGTTTGGCGCGCAGGATGCCAGCTGGGAGGCATTCCGCGGCCCTGCCACGGCCGCGATGGCAGACGCAGCGACGGGCAACTCTCAGGCACGAGGCGGTCGCCTGTCCCGCCCCATCTTACCTCCCCATGACGGGTGCCAACTTGGGCAGGGTGATGCGAGTGGACCGGCTCAGCGTGTGTGCGTCACCATCGGCTCCCAGCTACCGCGCACAGCTCCTCGACAGTATCGTCTCGGACTGCCTCATGAAGCGGCCGGTACCTCTAGTAAGGGCATATGCCGACAGTCAAATGATGTGGGCTGCTGTGGGCAGTGGTAGCTCTTGGCGGTATAGAACTCTGAGAGGAATTTTCAGCTTGACGACCTAAGACTGCCGGCCAGAATCCGGCGGCCTCCCTCTTGGCCCATCAGACCTAGACTGCGACACCGCTGCCGGTCAGCGTGTCCCTAGCGTCAACGGCCGACGCAAAACACAGCCCATGTGGGGGGGGCGAGGCGGATGGCGCTCCACCCCAACGACAAGAGGAGTGTGTGATCATTAGTGGGGCGCGCGTTGTGTTTCCTGGGGGCTGATCATACTGGCCCGCTGCCCTTGTCTATTGGTTTCGCAGGCGGCCGCGCTTCACCAGCCGGAGTTGCTGGTGGACGAGGAATGGGCCGAGGCGCTGGGCCTGGAGCCTGCCCAGCCCATCGACCCCTCTCGCGCTGTCACCGCCGCTCATCTGCTGCATTTACAGCTGCGATGCGAGGATTGGGTGGCGGGCGAGCTGGGGCAGTCGCGCCCTGTGAGCCTCGGCGACCACCTGCGCCTGCTGCTGGCGGCGCCCCGGCGGCGCGTGCAGGACGCGTGGGAAGCGATGGACGCCGAAGCGCTGGCAGCCAAGCTGGGCAGCGGCGGCACGCCGGAGCGCTGGGCCCTGCTGACAGCCGCGCTGCCGGAGTGCTTGGAATGGCTGCTCAGGAAGTACGACGGCTGGCTGGCCAGCGGCACCCACCGCGTTCTCGCTCTCTGCGCCGCACCGGGCCAGGTGCGTCCGCATGGTGCCCTTGCGTCGGAGTCGCCTGCCTCTCAGGGGGGGGGGCAGCGGGGAAGTCTCCTCGGAGGGGCTGTTTGCAACTCGACTAGCGCCTCGATGTCACAATGTTAGCCGTAGTCGCGGTGCACAGCGCTGATGCGCACTGGTGAGTCCAGTCGGTGTCGTCACCGTCGTCGACGCCGTGGGCTAGCGGTCCGAACAGAGCGATACAGTACACACACACACACACACACATATATAGGTGTGATTATATATATGTATGTATATGTATGTCTAAATGTAAATGTATGTATGTATATGGCTATATACACGTGCATATATCATGGATACGTACATACATACATTAAATATATATACATAATGTATATACAGTCTTCAATGATTTTTGTTTACCAGTCTCATCGACGGACAAGCTAGGGCAGCCCCATCTGCTTGCAGCTGCTGCTGAAGTGAGCATGCAGCATGCGGCAGTGTGCTGTGCTTGCCCGGCGGGAGAGGGACCCTCAGCAATGGGCACGTCAACGGCCGTGACTGAGCGAAGATGGCTTTATGCGTTCCTTGCGGGCGGCAGGGGAAGTCCGCGCTGGTGTGCGCCCTCGCTGCGGCGCGCCGCGGCTCTGTGGCGGTGCTGCACCGCTGCCGTTCATCCGACGCGCCGCGCAACTCGCCGCGCTGCGTGCTGCTGGCCCTCATCCGCCAGCTGGCGTCTCTGCTGCCGGAGCTGTGCCCTATCCTTTTACAGGTCGAGCCTCCCCCCCCCCCCCCCCCCCCCCGCCTTCCCTATCCTATCCTCACTGTTATGACATGAATGCATGCGCACCAAGCTGTTTGCTGTGTGTGGGCTGATGCCGGCCTGACGCGCCATTACGGTGTGGCGATGCGCTCCTGCGGTGACAGGTGCTCCAGAAGCAGACCGAGCTGAGCCACCTGACAGTACGCCACCTGTTCGAGGGGCTGCTGCTTTACCCGCTGCTCCAGCTCCGCGCGCCGCCGCGGGAGCCGGTGGTGGTCGTGCTTGATGGGCTGGATCACTGCGACGGCGGTAGCAGGGAGGACGGCCCGAGCGTGGCGGAGCTGCTGCCCCGCTGGCTGGCGTACCTCCCGCCGTGGCTGCGCTTTGTGGTCACCTTTGCGCCGGGCTCGCCGGTGCGTGCCGGGCGAGGTGTCGCTTTACTCTGGTCCATGCTTAGTACTATTGGTGAGATAGTTTCTTTATGCTTATACATGACAGTCTTTATGGAACTAAGCGCAGCTGCTCCGCCGTGTGAACCCGGGCCTTCTCGCAGGCGGAAGCCGCGCTTGCAGGCCAGGAGCTGCGCAGGGTGCGCCTGTCCTCCGGGCGCTGCGGGCGCGCCATAGCGGGCGCAGCCACGGCAGCGCTGGCGCGGCAAGGCGCCCTCACCCCGCCGGCATGTGAGGCTGCCGGGGCCGCACTGGCATCGGCCGCGCGCGGCTCGCTGGCGTACGGGGCCGCCAAGCTGGCGGACGTCGCGCGCATGGCGACCAGCCTGCCAGAAGAGGCGGTGCTGCGGGAAGTTTCGCAGCTGCCGCGGGTGCGCCTGCGCTGCGCAATCGCTGGCCTGTGCATGATCCCCATTTTGAGTGTGGTGGGGACCGCTGCGTTGGTCTGCGTTGATGGCGACTTCCGTGGCTGCTGGCGCGTCCCACCTGCAGCTGCGCCCCTGCAAATCGATGCCACGATCCTGAACACGATGACTACTGAACAAATTCAGAAATGACTTATGCATATATTCATGTACTTGACGCACCTGTTGATAGGTAGCTAAACATAGAAAGGAGAAATCAGTGCGCAATCAACGATTGCATGGTTGACGGGCGCCGCTCGGATGGATTCATCTGCGCGGGAGCCGCGGCGCTCCTGCGCTATCATGCTGCGCGGCTTGCTTGCGCTCAATGACAATACTCGCAGTCACCGCGATGCTCGTGCACACCCTCCACCCCATGCTGTGCAGGGGCAAGCCGCTCTGTGGCGCGAAGCCCTGCGATGCGTGTGCGCCGCAGGGGTGGTGCACCCCGGGGGCGCCGCCGCCGAGCGGCTGCTGCCCGTCCTCGCAGCGGCGCGCCAGCCACTGCCTGCGTCCTGGCTGCCCGACATTGCCGGCTGCAGCGGCCCGGAGGCGCAGGCGCTGGTGGCGGCGCTGGGCGGCCTGCTGGCGGAGCACGAGGGGCGCCTCCTGTGGCGGGACCACACTCTGCTGACAGTATGGCAGGTGCGCGGCCGTTCCCCCATCTGCTTGCGCACCAAGGTCCTCTCCGTCGGGTAAATGACTGCCTCAACATGCTGACGCTGCAACATGCGATGAGCGGCTGTTTTTCGTGCACTCTCCCGGGCGCCAATGCAACAATAAATGCTCACCCACTGAAGGGGGTAGCGGCATAATTGACTATATCCTGTGCTCAGCTATGCGGCAGAAATAAGTTGATCGCCGTTTTGCCTAGAATTGAGCTCGGGAGGGCTCACAGAACCAGCTCCTATGGGGCTTAATGTCAAAGTGTCTGGGTTACTGTGCCGGCAGTCGTGGTCGCCTTCGTAGAGTAGAGCAGTATTGCGGTTGATAGTGGCGGGGAACCAGTGTGTCTGCTGTTGCGAAATACCACGAGCAACTGGGATCAACACACGCACGGCATTTGCGCTTGGGGAGAATATATGCTGACAAGCACTCAGCGGGGATCAACTCGTGCTTCGTTTCTGTTACTGCCTGCGCACCTCTGGAAGTGCGACTTCCCTGCCAGCATGGTTGATATGGTGAGAACTGATGCACACAGACGCAATTAATGCGATACCGGTATTCTCTCACCATTTCACGGTAGCGTGCCACTCGCCGCACGAGCACCTGTCGTCTTTGTTCCTTGTTGAAAATGCAGACACAGCGGCGCAACACGTGAGCCCGGCATTCGCTATCCCATGTGGCCATTAGCGGCTCAGAGGGGGGCCGTTAGTTGGGCAATGCTGCGGTCTTCCGGTGCTATATACATCTGCCATGCGCAGCTCGCTAACAGGCCTGGTGACTGTGCAGGAGGAAGGTGCGCTTGATCCAATCACCGGGCACCGCCTCCTGGAGGAGTGGTGCTGGAGGCAGATGAGCGCAGCGGCGCCACGGTCGTGCGCCGCCACTGCGGCCGGCGAGCTCGGTGAGACAGGTCCGCGCCCTGCTGACACTGTCCCCCCCCTGCCTCTCATGTGCCACCTTCCCGTATGCGATGCTGGCAATGTTGAGCCGCTCTGGAGCCATCCACTCCCCTGTCTGAAACCTTTACTCGCACCACCGTTGCTCTCGACCGGGATTGTGCTTATTTTGTAGCTGTACGGCACTCCGGGACGTCTGCGGAATCGACGCTGCCTTGAGGCCGGACAGCAACAAGACTGACGTGCTGCATTCGTTGCTGCTGTGTCCCGCTTGGTAGCCGCCTACATCCTGGCGCATAGCCTGGCGCACAGCCTGGCGCTGGCGGAGGCCGCGGCCGGGGGCGAAGCTGGGCTGGGCCCTTGGCCCGGCCTGCCCCGTGTGGCTGCCCTGCTGGGGAACATGGCCTTCCTGCAGGGGCAGTACGAGCTGGGCCGCGGCCACACCCTCTGCCGGGAGGTCACGCAGCTGCTAGCAGTACTGCCCGATGGTGCGACGCCTCACCCACCTGCGCCCAGGCACGCCTTCTCCACCCCATTTTGGGGAGGTCCCGTTGTCTGGGTATCACCATGGTTGAACTCCCAACAAGGCTCATTTTGTTACGTGACTCTGTAGGACCATGACAAGCTTTGCCACCGTTAGTTGCAGCCGTTCACTAGTTTTTGCTGCCCACCATGCTTGTCTGGAGCTTCGTGGACACTTTGTCTGATAAGAGTTGTCACTTAATTGATCTCAGTCGGGCACCTGCTTCGGATGACCGATACGAAGTCATCCTGAGAAGAGCTGTCACCCAGCTCCCTTACTATCCCTGGGCAGTGCCCCCGGCGAGCCGTCTTGGTCCGACTTCATACACCTGCATACAGCCAATGTACCGTATCACTACATCGTGCAGTGCAGCGCTGTGGACGCCATCCGGATGAGCTGACCATATATGCGGGCTGGCAGGGAGCGCAGCAGAGGGCGCTGCCCGCGGGGAGGTGTGCGAGGTGCTCCGCTTCCTGCACGCGTCAGGCCCCGCGCTCCAGCGGTCCCCGGAGGCCCTTGTGCAGGCACGGCCATAGCCCTCCCGTAGCCGGCTGCTCACCACTCGACTATGCTATGAGGAGGAGGGGGGGGGGGGGGGGGGGGGGGCGGCTACTGAGGAAGCCACACATACTTGCATGGAGGCTAGCAGCGTGGAGTAACTCGAACGGATATTAATGCCACATGTCTTTGGTCGAATTGTGAACGACACTTGGCAGTGCATATTTTGTCTATGGGGCATCACCGCATTCCATTCCGCATTCCATTCAATAAATCTTGAGCCCGGTGATGATATCTACACATAGATATTGGGATCTAAGCTCTAGCTTTATGAACATGATGAATACGTATGTGCACATGTACAATAAGTATATCCATGCGTTACCGTACTGTTTGGTAGCTCTGACATATCTCTTTCTCCATGCTGACTGCTTGCGTACTTTACACGCAAACGAGCATGCCCGCGCAATGAGCCGCCTGGCAGTAGCAATGCTGTAAGATGGGAATAGGCCCGCCGCTGACCGTGCGGGTGCATGCCACAGGAGGCGCTGAGCTGCCCGTGCGGCAGCTACCCCCGCCGGCAGGCAACCGCGCTGCTGGCCTCTGGAGACTTCAACACGGCCGGGATGGCCTACTGGCGCAACGCGCCACGCCGCTTCCCCGCGCAGCGCATGCTGCTGCAGGTGTGCTTAACCCCCCACCCCTTTCCTATCCTTTCTGGCTCCACTGGCAACGCACCGCGAGATGCGCTGATTGTAATGCGCTGCGCCGCAATTACCCTAAGTCCCCCCCCCTCCCCCCTCTCCTCCTCCCTCCCCATCTGCCCGCGTCATGCAGGGCCACGCGGCGCGCGTGCTGTGCGTGGCGGTCATGCCAGACGGCGTGACGTGCGTGAGTGGCTCGGAGGACAAGACCATCCGCGTGTGGGACTTGCAGAGCGGCGAGACGCTGCAGACACTGCGGGTGCATCCCCACCCCGCCCACCTGTCCCCTATACACCATCCCACTTTCACAGTGGCGATGCCGTCCCTTGCGCTCCGAGCCCATGCTCACTCAGAACCGAACACACTTGGACAAGGGGGCTCAGTATTTGGGAGAGAGTCGCCCGCGCGTCTGTCGAGTACATGAGATGACGCCATGGGATCGCCTGCCCCCAGCTGGGTGTGCATTTCCTCTTTGCTTGGCCTTATGCCTGTTTACTGGGTGCTGACGCACCTAGAAGAACCCAGGGTGTAGGCCCCACATTGGGTGCGCATGCGACCTGTGCGGACATTTGCTCTGGATCTGCACTAGTCGTGTCTGCTCTCTACCGCTAGCAGGCTGGGCGCGTTGATGATTCTCTGAATACTCTTATTATTACAGCGCGGACTCCGAATTATTATTTGTACTGTATCGGTATTAGTGTAAATATTGGTATTGGTAAAAGTATCGTTATTATATTAGTAAACATATCGTTATTACCATTGTTACTATTATTATTAGCATTAGTAAAAGTATCGTTATTTCCATTGTTACTATTATTATTATTATTTAGTGGTGTTATCGTTTATTCATTTACCCTTATTTGCCATGTGTACCCGTATTGCTTCACATCAGTCGATGGTCTTGATCTACCCCTCCGCCCCCTTCCCCCCTCCTGCCCGCTGCACAGGGCCACACGCACAGTATCCGCGCCCTGGCGGCCAGCTCTGACGGGCAGTGGCTGGCCAGCGGAGGGCAGGACGGCGCCGTGCGCGTCTGGCAGCTGTCCGCCGGCTGCACCGTGGCCGTGCTGCAGGCGGAGGCAGAGTGGGTGGCCGCGCTCGCGTGGCTCCCGAACGGCACCCTGGCCGCCGGCACAGCCTGCCCGCCCTCTGTGCTGCTGTGGGAGCCGGATCTGTCTCGAGGCATGAGCAGCTTGGCGCCCAGCCAGGCCAAAGCGGCGGCGCGTGTGCTCAAGGCAAGCCCCCTCCCCCCCCCCCCCCCCCCCCCCCAAACTTTGAACTCTTCTCTCCTAGCGCCTGCTCGTCAGCCATCCTGCCAGGCCGTCTTTAGTTACCCCTGGCGCCTTCCTGTCCTCTCCACTCACCCGATACCTCGCCGTGGGGGCGTGGAGGCATATATGTGGGGAAGACAGCCCTCTGGGACGGCCTGACTTGCCACTGTGTGGGCCGGCACCGCTGTGCGCGCTAATCGCAAATGAAAGAGCGGCATCGTCGGAGTGGTGGCAGAGGGATTTCCCAGTATCGATTCCAAAGGCATTCTGCCGCGCTCATAACTGAACTTTCCTGCCGTGCTGACGTTATTGCGTTTCTCTCATGCTGATGACAAGCGGTCGGATCGCACTCCAGGCCACCAGCTCGGTTGCTTGCATGCGGTGCAGGCTGGCTGACACCCGTCGCGGGCTGCCTCCCTTTCCCTGGCCGCAGGGGTACGGCGGCACCGTGACCTGCCTACAGCCTCTCCCGGATGGGCGCCTGGCCAGCGGCTCGGCCGACGGCAGCATCGTGCTGTGGGACACCACGCGTGGGAGGTGAGCGTGTGCGGCGGCTGGGACTCCTCCCTTGCTTAGTATATTTACACCGGCACCTCGCACCAGTCTGCATCAAACTAACGCGCGCAGTGTCTCTTAATCATCATCGCAATAAAATCTCTATGGACTTGTTCATATGATCACTGCAGTATTGCAACAGTGCGGAACGACCGCGTGCTTGTTGCTTTGGGTGACGAAGGAAGTCCGGTATTCACGCAACCATAAGCTTATGCTTCGATGTACTTTCGAAAGGTGCGACGATTTCGCTGTGAATGTGGCATGGTGCTGGTAGTCAACTGCACAAAGACTGTATGCTAGTTAGTAGTTACATTGGTTGGAAGGTTCTGCTCAGGCTGTACTCACACACGCACGCTGCTTCGCAGCCATACGGCCCTCTTGAGCTTTTTGTACGCCGGGTTTTGGGTATGGCGCGCGTCAGCACGCTCAGCTGCGCCGCTGCGTGATATTATTTCACATTCATAAATCATCCCAAATTAGTTAGGGACATAGGAACAAGACCTACGAACTCGACATGATTTGACAGGTATATATACCGTTTCGCGATTAGATAGTACTCACTGTTCTACAAATTCAAGACACGCTGTGTGGCAAGGTGGGTAATACCTCGCCGATAGTAACATGAATGATTTCACGGGCATTTAACAGTCGTGCTAATACATAATACTCATTGTCCGGTGTGCTATCACTTATACTGGCGTTGTTGAGGGAAATTCCAAACCACAAGATACGTACGGTGCGGCACCAGTACTCCCATGCTGGGGGATGCGTACGTCTTGCAGCTAGACGCAATGCGGCCCTTTTTTCACCCAGGTGGCGTCCCTGCGCCGCCTGGCGTCCTGACGCGGCGCCGCCACCGCTGACGCCCCCGTCGCCGCTGCCGTTGTGATTGCGGCAGGGCGGAGGCCGCGCTGCGGGGGCATGCCGACGCGGTGCGCGGGTTGACGCTGCAGGGGCGTCGCGGAGAGGCAGACGGCACTCTGGTCAGCGCGTCTGCGGACGGCACGATCCGAATATGGGAGACGGCCACCGGGTCCTGCCGAGCCATCCGGGCGCATTCCTCGTGGGTCAACAGGCAAAGCCGCGTCGCCTTCCAACCCCCTTAAAGCACCATCATTTCCGGTCTGATGCCACCGGCTCGACGCTGACATGCCGCCGTGTGGCTGTGTGCGGCTCAGCGTGCACGGGCTGCCGGACGGCCGGCTCGCCACCTGCAGCGACGACGAGACTGTTCGCGTGTGGTCGGCGCAGGGGCAGCTGCAGCACAGTCTCACAGGTGACGACTGCGACGACCGCCGGGACTGTCGCCTATGGACCCCTTACCTGCTAGCCACGCTCTGGGTTCGCTATGAACACTGTTTTTGAGCCCCTCGATGAGGGGAAAATCATATTCATCTCGAAACGTGACAAGTTACGCCATACTGGTCACACAGATATTTCGACTTAATGATGCAAAATAGTTCACTATCAATATTTCTGGCGGACTCGCCAATCAGGTACCTACGTATCACCTCACCATAGTCGGCAACACTACGGGGCTCATCCAACTATAATCAGTGAGTCCCCCCCCCCGGCCCCCCCCCCACCCTGTGCCCACCAGGGCATCAGCACTACGTGCGCTCCGTGGTAGCCGCCGGCGCGCAGCAGCTCGTCAGCTGCAGCGACGATTTTTCTGTGCGTATGTGGGACGTTCCGGACGCGGACGCCGACGGGGAGGTGGCTCGCGGGCATGCCGCGCCGGTGCACGCGGTGGCGGTTCTGCCGGACGGCCGCCTCGCTACGGCCGGCGGCGACCAGAGCGTGCTGTTGTGGTCCGCCGAGGGCGAGCTGGATATGGTATCGCCGACGCCTCGCCACGCCCTCGTCAACCCCCCCCCCCCCCCCCCCGGCGCGCGCGCGGGCCGCTTCCTTCTTGCCTGGGCCGACTGAGGATTTCGTGCCTGCCAAGAATACGCGCACCTTTCTGACAATGTGTGCCTCAATGTACTACCCCGCTGCACAAACTCTCGGCGCCGGCAGGAGCTGGCCATGCCGGAGGTGAGCAGTCGGGTGATGGCGCTGCTGCCCGTGGGCGCCGACCGCCTGGCGGTAGCCTCGCACCGGCGGATCTGTGTGTGGAACCACGTGACGGGGGAGCGGACGGCTGTGCTGCTGGGGCACCAGGTGCGACGTTGTGGCTGGCGCCGTGCGAGGCGATCTAGTGCCTCTGCCGCCATCCATCCCAAGCGTGTCCCTGCCAGCTCGCTGTGAGCAGGGCATGCCGCAATTATCCATTGATATCGGCGTCGTCGCCCTCGAGCTATGACGAGTGTGCTGACGATGCCCGTGACGTTCCGCGCGGCAATCAGGCCATGGTACACTGCATGGCCATGCTGCCGGATGGGCGCCTTCTGAGCGGCTCTGCCGACGAGGATATGCGGCTGTGGGATGTGGATTCGGGCGAGTGCTGCCGGACGCTCAAGGTGCGGATCCCAGCCGCCCACCTGTGCCGCGTCGTGCTCCTCAACGAAGGACACAATCGCCGGCATACATACATGGTTGATTCGATAAATCCATTTGACTCCGCCCGCTTTGGTTGATCGCACTGTGCCTCGACGCAAGTGGGCTTACGTCGGATTGGTTCGAGGTGTGTTCCGGGACGGGGCGGCTTGACTCATCTCCAGTTAGGCTTGAGTAGGCCCGGATCGTTTCGACCTGGATCGACTCAGCTCGGGTCGGTTTGGCTGGTTATCGGCTACGGACGAGTTGGGACAGGAGGTCCGGTTGTTTGGGCACGACTCCGCTTAGGTCGACTTCGGTAGGTTTATCTTGTGTTCTGCTCGCGTTAATCCATCTTTGAATTGTCACGGCTCTGTTCATTCTCGGTTTCAGTTGGCTCGGTCGAGTCAGAGTGGCTCGGTTAGCCTGGTCTGGGCTCGGCTCTTGCGCGTGCGCGTGTTCGGGCTCGGGCTCGGGCGCGCGGCAGCCTCGCTCCGAAGACAGCGCCCTCAGATGATAACACGGTAGCGCGACCGGATGAGTAACGATTTTCGGGTTTCTTCTCGCTGACGACCTTATTTTGCACCCAGGGACAAGTCAGCCTCCCCAACGTCCGCAACTACTGGCGCGATCACATTGTCCGCTCTGTGGCAGTGCTGCCTGGCTGGGGGCAAGGTGGCGGCCTCGCAGTGGCGAGTGGTGCCAGCGATAAAACGATCCGGCTATGGGACCCTGACAGTGGGTGCATCACGCGCGTCCTCAGCGGGCACTACGGCGCCATTCTGGCCCTGGCGCTCGTGGGGGACGACCTGTTGCTGTCCGGGTCCGAGGACCAGACGATCCGGGTGTGGAGCCGCTCGGCTCCGGTGGCGCTGCGTGTGCTGGAGGGGCACATGGGTGCGGTCACATGCTTGGCGGTCACACCGGACGGCACTTGCGTGGTCAGTGGCTCGGACGATCGGACCGTCCGCGTGTTCGACACCGCGACATGGGAGGAGGTCAACGTCCTGCGGGGGCACTCGGCGGAGGTGCAATCCTTGGCAGCCACTGCCGATGGCCGGGTGGTGAGCGGTGCCGCCGAGACGTGCGTGTTCCTCTGGACGCTGCAGGTTCCAACGCCCTCCTGCTTGCAGACCGCGCCCAGCATGGCCAAGTTTGTCAACCTAGCGCCCTCCAAATGGGTGACCAGGGGGCAGGAGGAGTTGGAAGACTCTTGTCTCTGACATCGTTCAGCAGCCTCCGCACGGCGGCCGCCAGGCTGACAGACAATCAGCGTGCACTTTTCTGCGTCTGCATATACATCGACTGTTTTGCGATGTAATCCATATATCTATGGGCCTTGCGCCAGGCATTGAAAAAATTGAAATTTGAAATGTGTTGCAACGTGCTAGTATGTCGCTCTCCGCTGCTCAAACTGATTTGTTCTTAGGGCCTGCAATTTGTAACCTCTACGCGAAACACATGGTGTACTCACAGCTCAAGTTTACAGCCGGCCTCTATCGATTTCAATCATAAGCTCCACCTCCTTCCATCACGTGATCACTAGCCCTGTCATTTTCTGGACGATAACTGCGGGTAGTCGCAAGTGCCTGTACGAACGACCGCCGTTGTATGGCAGTATATGGATCAGGAATGCCGTACTCGGCCAACCCCTGTACGTTTTCTTGCACAGTAGCAATTGACCGGCACGACGCAAAGTCACGGTCGCCGTGCATCTTGGCTCCACCCGCCGCCATCGCAGAAAATATACCGCAGGCCGCTGACCCGATCGCCCCGACGCGCCGGTTCTGGCGGTATGTTGGCCTCGGCCGCGATCCGCCACTGGTGCCACCATCTCGCCCGCCTGAGTTGTCCTCGGTACGGGCACCAACAGAGATTGGAGGGGAAAGGCGCCCCCTCCCCCCCGTTACCACCTCTCTCTCCCTCTCTCCCTCTCCTCTCCCCCCCCCCCCCCCCCCTCTCTCTCTCCTACTCCTACTCTCTCCCTCTCTCTTTTCCGCCGTTGTTTACGTTGTTAAACGAATAAGTTAACTTTATCTAGTGCCGATACGCGACTCGCACGTGGATATGGTCGGAGAGCGGTCCCTACGGCGTACCCGTTGCCGGCACGGGCCTTAGCACAGCCCACCCACTTCCAGCCGTCGGCAGTCAGCCGCTGCACCCCACAGCCACCATTAACAACCCATGTGTCATGGATGCCGGGATGCAGAAACCCCCAGTGCCGGCCGCGCCGGTCGTATCGTGGCCCGCGTGGCACGGTCCCGTGAGATATACAGCTCGTCCGACCCCCCTCCCGGGGGCGATGACAGTTCCGTGGCCCCTGCCGCACTCCCTTCGCCCGCTGCGTACCTCGTCACACATGCTTAAAATAACTGGAGGACGTACAGGTACTGACTAAGTATTGCACTCGGTGAGAACGCACTGGTGGGCCCTTCTTGTGCGGTCCCCGGCCGGAGGAGCCGACCAATACCTCTACAATGGGCATCTTCCGCCCTTAAGCAGCGTGAGCGGGCAATAGTAGCACGGAAGGCCACCGATGAGCACCATGAAAACCCCCGTTTGTATGAGTTCCCTGGTCGATCCCACCATCAGACCCGGGAACTTACGTTGACTGAGGCGCTCAGTGGTAGAGCGAGTCACTACGAGTATTTAAGTCGGCGGCCTAAGACCGGCCGGGCCGTGGGAGCTTAGTCGGTCGATTTTCCGACTTGCTTGGCTAGCGTGATAGCAGCCACTATGGCTGTGAACTGTTCTTTGTCATGTTCGGATGCATGGCGGCATTCAGCATAAATTGAGTGGCCTTTTCTGCCGCATTTGGCGCACTCACCAGAGAAGCGACTCTTTTTTAGGTTGGCGA
Organism: Tetraselmis striata; assembly: GCA_006384855.1. Classification (NCBI taxonomy): domain Eukaryota; kingdom Viridiplantae; phylum Chlorophyta; class Chlorodendrophyceae; order Chlorodendrales; family Chlorodendraceae; genus Tetraselmis; species Tetraselmis striata. Next base: position 172,737 of record VCJN01001596.1, read on the forward strand.
TTGGGCAAACAGTTGTGAGCAGTAGGACGACATGCATGGGACAGAGCTGGTTGATGCTCCGTTGTGGCGTGACCACGGGTTTGTGAAGGTCGGCATCTGACAACGACCTGAATACTCCTCGTAGCGACGCTTGTGGTTCTTGAGGTTGCTTGCCTCCTTTTGGCGGTCTCGACCGCGAGGCGGTGTTCCTCATCGATAGCCGAGAGATATGTCTGAAAAGCACTTCATGAGTCGAGACAGTCTCGTTGGCGTGGTTAGCCATCTTTTGCACCTCCGCTCTCTCATGCTTGGGAATCGCCTCCAAAATACGCTGCACTCAGGCACATCGAGTTCTCAGGCACAACGAAAGGTTCATGCCGCAAGGCAAATGCAGCTTGTAGCTTGCGCTGCAAGTCGACCCAACAAGTAGTTATCTTGGGGTCGCTCGGCTTGAAGCATATGTCACGCGCGTAGTCTCCGACGGTTGTCTGAATGCCGGTGGGGAAAGCGGCCTTAAAGAAAGCTTGTTTCCAGTCTTGATAGTTGACGAAGTGAGTTAGGACCTCGCAGCCCATAACAATGTGAACCAGGAGCTCATGGTTGTTGAGCGCCAGTTGGTGGGTGTGAGCCGCAATAGAATCAGTCTCGAACTGTCGACCGAGCCATGCTTCCATCTCAGGAACCCAAAGCTTGTTTCGGTCGGAAATCTCCTTGTCGACATTCTCCAGAAAGACCTTGACTGCCGGGAACTAAGTCGTGAACTTCAGCGAGCTTGTGAGATAGAGATGTTTTGGGTTGGCGCCACAAGACGGGCTTCCAGCATCTTCTTCTCGACAATTTGACGCATTGACTGCTCGGCGGGTGGACCACCAGGAGGGTAACCGGCTTGACGGGCGCTCCGGTGCGATGCCATGGCGACACGCAACTCGGATAAAGGTCAAAGGGCTCAGAATCGCTACCATGGGTCGGCATGACCAGCGAAATCGCGAATGTATCGTCATGCGTGCGAGAGCAGGTCGATGTGGGTCAGCAGGTGGGGATGGATCGTAACAGGGCTCCGAAACCAGTGTAAGAACTCGTGGCAGTACTTAATGAGACATGGCTCTACTCGTAGCGTTTTGCGAATTGAGTTGGTTGCAGAGGGTAATAATCTCTTACAACATGCTGGTGGCATTGAATATTTATCCTATAGCGGTCCGACTCGGCACCGCGGATAGGCAGCTAGTATCGTGATGATTAAGGAGTTGTAGCGCATATTGTATGTTACAAGGAATATTACTGGCGTCTGGAATAACACGCATGCTGAAATATCAGTACAGCAGTATGATTACTTGGCCATAATCTCGGCGTCGCAGGTTCGTGGTGGTACTAGAGGGTAGTCGCTAGGCGTAACCCTAACAACGGGACAGCAAGCTGCCCACTAGGACAGTCACGTGCGCTACCTCCCAATGCCCCAACCTGGCCCCCCATTCCCGCCATTCCGCCAAGCAAGATGGCCGATGATGACGAAGCCAACATAAAGCTGACCGTGGTATGGGAAGGCAGGCTCATGGGCAAGAGTGTCTTCGACTTTGACAGGCAGTGGCGCGAGACGCACACTCTCCGCGAGCTCTTGGAGCACGCGGTGGGCGAGTTCGACAACCAGCTCGCGTGCTCAGTGTGTGCATGCTCATCGGGTCAGGCTTGCTGCCATCTCTGCTGCCCCCTTCATGCTTGCTATATGCTACGCCCACTGCCGATGCAATACGGTGATGGACAGGTGATGCATATGGAGGCCTCATGTATGCTGAGTTACATAGTGTCTATAACAAAGTTTCCCCCCTCTGCAAAACTTGCGAGCGTACGCTCACGTGCCGGTTACCATGTGCTCATGAGGGGCGCCAAGGCCAACCGTGCTGAGAAGTTGCAAGAATTGGATAGGCATGCATCATTGCGCCGCAAGACAACAACACTAGCAGCATGTAGGAGCGACATACATAAGTTCAGCGGCAATATAGCACTACATGGAGGGGTGGATATGGCCACCGTATGGTTGGGTTGCCTTGACACTGATTGTAATTTGATGATGCTCCACCCCCTCACCGTTTTATGCTTGCATATAGGACGGCACAATAACTTGCATACCACCATGCGTTGAAAGAGCTCATAAAAGTCATTGATGCCGGCGGGAACTTTTAAGTAGCTGAGGGCATGTTCTCCTAAGTACTGTTAGACCTTTAATATATGTAGTTGAAGGGGGGGGGGGTAAAGTTTTTGGGGGGGGGGGGGGGGGGGGGGGCATAAAATATAACAAATCGGAACTGCATGGTAGTATCATCATCGTGCGATATATTTTTCAACGTAGTCCGCAGCGACAATATTACCATTTAGTACCAGGTAAATTTAGTAATCGTACAGCACCCGGGACGACTACAAGCTCTTACGCTTTCGCGTAATCGGCCCTGGAAAGCCATCCCAAGGGTTGGCGAGGTCCAACCCGCCCATGCCTCTAAGGTCATGTCCTAAGCCATCCCAAGTTAAGAGCGTAGAGAGTGGCGTAGGCGGTATGCGACCTGCGTGGGTCCGCGTGAGACCTTTCGTTGCGACTACCATGGCCGGTTTGTTGGGGGACATGACAACACTCTAATCGTTCGTGCTATTTTCGCTTACATTTACGGGACGACAAACCGGCTCACTCTTCAAACACCCTCAGTTGATGCAAAAAATGCGGTACGGGAGCTAAAAACCATGGTACGTTTGCGCTGTTTATTCGCATCAGGGTTTTTCCTCCGGGATTTCGCTCCGAAGGTGCGGTACGGCTTCGTGTAATCCGTGCTCTTTCCAGTCGCTCTTACAATGTAGAGCGGATACTATTGTTCAACACCGGAACATTCTATGGAAGTACTACTGCAAGGAGACATGTCTACAACTAGTAGCGCGCGAAGCCAGTCGGCAAGGCAACCGGGCACCGCACCGCCGGCCGGCCCGCCACTAACTTCTCACTTTCCAGCCGGCCCTTAACACCGGGCGAAGTACTGCGTATGTACTAAATCCGGGCGAGCCGGCGCGGCTACTGGTACTGGTAGAGTGATCCTCCTGCAAAACGGTGGACTGTCCGACGACCTGACGACCCACCACCAGACCAACTGCTGGACTGCGCCCACAGTGGCGTAAAGAGCAGGCCCTCCAAGAGGACACCACCACAGCCAGCATGGACACAGACAGATCTGAGGCGCAACAATACGCCGGGGCCGGCACCTTTATGGCCGCGCTACGAGGCGGCAGAGTACAACAGTCAGCGATCCGCGCGGTCGTAACTACACAAAAAATCGCAAACACCCAACTCCCACCAGCAACCCGCCACCACATACGCGTGCTACAACGCCCATCCCACCTACTTCTCACCGGCCTCCCAGCCGGCACGATGCCCCCCATGTGACCCTACTGCACGGCGATCTGGTGGCCCAGCACCAAGCTATGGACGAGGAGTCGCGCGGCCGGACTGTGACGAACCTGATCCGCGCCCTCAGCCCAAAAATCGGGGTTCAAATACTACCAACAGACGTCAGAGTGGTGACTCGCCGTCCCCCCAAACCCATCGCCGCCGGACCCCGCTGCACCGAGCAGCATTAGGCTCCCCACCACCACCGGGTCCGTCATCCTACGACTGGCCCGCAGAGAAACACCCGTGAGCGTTCTACATACCCAATGGACAGGAGAGGGCACAGCGATCCTCGACCGCCAGGGCCGCCGCTGCTTTACCCGCCTGTTCGGAGCTCCACACCTCGACGACATCGAACGGCCGGTACACCAGGGGTGGCTTCGCTCCCCCGCGTTCAGAGGCATCACGGAGGCCGACATGTGGCTGCGACTGGCGGAGGGCCTCCTCCCAGCGTACGACCAACCCCAGCCGAGCGAAGCGGCGACAGACCAACCGGCGGCGACGCCAGCAGATAGACGTCCTGGCACTCGCTGGAGTGCGAGCCTGGGCCGAGTACGAGGCCAACACAGACGCGGACGATGCCGTCATCTGCCCCCCGACCCGCACACTACTGGCCCTCCTGGAGGTCCGCGAGGTATGGAAAGCCCGCCGCTCAGCCGACTCGGTGCGCCTCGAACTCCTCGATCATGAAGCGGCGCGCCTACTCCAGGACGTGTGCCGCGACGCGGTACTGGCGCTGCCGTTTGGCGACCAGTCGCAGGGCCGGGTAGTGATCCAAGTCACAGTAGAACACAGCGAGGACCGAGAGGACCAGCCAACCACCCCACTCCCATGAGTACTGCCCCCGGCGCTATCCAAACAGTTCTTCCGATGCGCACTGACGGCCAGAGCGATCTGCACCGGCCCCCTGGCTAACCTGAAGCTGCCGACGGTGGAGCAGCTGGCGGAGGCCATCGCAGCTACCATCAGCCAGCGCACCGACACACCCCCGGAACTGCAACACGCGCAGTGGCTGACGGACACCATTTGCCGGCGTCGAGATGTACCTCCACCACACCGAATCGACACTGCTGCGCGTGGGAGACGACAATCTCTACGCCATCTCCCTCGATCGGCAAAGAAGAGGAGTTCGCGGACACCCTACGCCTGGCAGTGGCCCTCACCTCCCCTGCCGCGCTACTGCGGGCGATACGCCTCCGCACCATCGTCATCTACCTCACAGAGTCCGAGTTCGACCCCCCGGAGCTGCTCATCCACCCCTCATCCAGACGATCCGGGAGGCGAGAGAACTGGGAGGCAACACTGGTCACCTACAATTAGATCCGACGCGCAGCGATAGGCTTGCGGAAAAGGCCCGGAAGACCGCCCTAGCATCCCTCGCCATGCGAGCCACCGGACTCCCAATCTACACCCTCACCCTGCAGCTGACCGCCTACCACCACAGCATCATCGGTGGCACCCGCAGCACCGACATAACAGACCAGTGGCGCAAGACCGTGTCGACAGCGTGCGGGAAGATCAAGGCCGAGCCAGCCCCGGCACCAACCGAGAGGCGCCCTGCCGACACTACATCGCCAGCCCCACCACCGGCAGACCCAATCCAACTGCCACTCCCAGCGACCCCAGTAACCAGATCGCACACCCCATGTCCGCGACGCTCCCCCCCCAGCAGTGTTCGAGCACGCACCACCGAGGCGCGGAGCGGTCGCATACTCATTGGCAGCTATCGACAAGCGCGGAGCAGCAACAGAGCGCGCCCCCGGATAAGCCCACCCAGACCCTGCACCTTCAGCCACAGCCCCAGCGGCAACTGCCATGCCGGTAGCACAGGCGGACGACGAGGAGGAACTGGAACTCTACTACAAGGAGAACGACAACGCCATGGAGGTGGACACCACTCAGGGCGAGGCAGCAGAGACACCAGGTCCGGCTGACATATCCCTCGATTCCCCCAAGCGCTCAACAGCGCACCGCACATTCCGGGAGGGCACACCCAATGGCACCACATAGAGACTGGCAGAACTACACCACCTCACCATCGCAGCCACAGAGCTGCTCGCCATGTCCTCTTCTGCCAGGAAACCCGCAATAGCCGCCAACCTTGCCAGCCTCACTGAGCAAACCACCGCGCATCTCCATCCAGCTGGAACGTCACCCAAGCCAGCCCACCTCAGCAGGCAAAGGCAAGACATCCATAACAAGTAAGATCAAGAAGAAGCGGCCCATGGGCCGCAGCCGCTCGGACGGCACCACCCGCAGCCGCAGCTGGAGCAAGCCCCGCCTCTCTGGCACCCGCAGCTCAGACAGCGAGTGGATAACAGACGATGATGCAGCCCACTCGTCCAACAGCTCGCACTATTAAGCTGCCGAGCGAGCCACTGCAGCAACAACCAAGCCAGCTGACCCAAGACCACCGCCCACCACTTACCATGTGCCCGGTGCAGCTCATGCACCACCACACACCCGGAAACTCACCACACACACACACACACACACACACACACACACACACACCACACCGCCGATTCCTACTGCCACCACAGACAACACCTACCCAGTTACATTTCGGAGGGCACCGCAGCCCCCACCAATCATACTAGCCGGCTCAGCGGTGGATAAATACTGAGCACCACATAGCTATTCCGGTCAGCCCCCTTCCCCATCACACCTTGATAGCTGCAGGCGGGACGCTTCGGCTGCCTAAGCTTGCGTGCCGAGCTCTGGATGGGATAGGCCTAACTTAGGTAGGGACAACAGGGGGGGCGCTGCTGTCCTAGCTTCAGCCCGCAGGAAGGAGGAGGGGCTTGGGCACACAGGAGGAAGGCCGTTAGCTTGAGATGTAATTACACCTAGTGTTCCCTACCATGGTCAGAGATAGCAGGTCATAAGAACAACTCAGTCTGGGCCAGTGGACGCAGCAGACTAGCAGTTTTAATCAATTTCAATTTCTTTTTTTTTTACCTGCCACTAGTCGAGCGCAAGGACGCGCTTTTTCTACGCCACGGTGGATGTTGGGTTTACTGTCGGAGGCGTGCCGGTCAACTACAAGACCATCGTAAGTTGAGGCGATCGCCGCACACCAGATCATCGCGAGCAAAGTCGATTTGTAATTAAGCACAACTGGAAAATCATGCTTGCCCCCTCGTTCCTGTCGATCGCACGCACCCGCATGGTGAGTGTTGTCCCCGAAGGAACTCCGCTTGTGGCACCCAACTCGACCATCAAGATTCGGACCCTAATCGGGGTAACTCCTGATGCGATGCCGGTGCATATCATGACCAACGACTCACGAACCAAGCCGTCACCGTCGCGGTTGCCGCTGCGCATTCCCCACAATCTCCCGCGCGCGGGGGAGCTCCCGTTTATCCCGTTCCACAAGTAACGCACTCGTCGAGACCGGAAGGTCTAGCCACATTAGCGGGTTTCGGTATTAGTCCGTGGACGGGACATCATTCCCATTAATGCGCGTGTGTCTGTCTTTAAAACGTGCATGCTACCGATTCTTACGGGTGTGAACTATGGGGTATAGATAGAAGTAGCGGCGCAAATAAATTACAAACCGTACTCAATCAGTGCTTTTGCGGTGCCTTAATATTGGGGTGGGTAAAAAACTTAAAAACTGTCCTGGCGTGGCCACTGTACCGATGATAAGGGAAATTGAGATTGCGCCCAAAGAGGCTACGGCCGCTGCGGCACCGGCTCGGGCGTTCCTTAAAGCATCCGACTTGAATACATGTATAACTTACCCATTTAGTTGATCAGCCAAGTCGGGCGCGCCCTAACATGTGGACGTCGGGGATTGTGCGGTGGTTATTAGATCGACTAGCTAGCGCGAACGTAGGGCTAGCTGAGGGCCGGGGCGCACCTTCCACTTGAGTGGAGGTTACTAGCCGCGCGCGATGCCGCTAAGCTATAAGGTAAAGGCATCGGTGTGGGCGCGTTACTAATCGTCGGCAACGTTAGCTCGCACTAAAACCTGGGGTACATTTCCAGGCGTCTTAATTATGCGTCAAACCTGTTGCCAGTTTTGCCACCACAGTACGGTGTGGGTGTCCCCGCGGGGGTTGTGGCCGGGCTACACAATAAGGTACAACTACGCACCCGAGTATTTCCCAGTGCCCGCCGATTGGCCCGGATTCGTGCCATGCATGAGCGGTTCCTTGAACACTGCTTTGCATGTGGCGGAGGTGAATATGAGACTATCGACCACATATGTTGGTGGAGTGCCCGCGGTGGGGTAATCACCGTCATAATTTGGGGTTGTTAGTTCCGGGGTTTTGGGATTTAATTGGTAGCCATGTCATTGCGTCAACACCTAAGGACATAACTGTCTTTATCCTCGGCGGGGTCCCCCCCTCCCTTGTCGACCTCTTATCGACGGAGCTGGAGCGGGGCTGCTGCTACACGCACGTACCGCTGGCGGATAGGCCATAGCCTGTATGTGTAAATGCCGGTCAACCGGCTCTTGTAATAAAAACACTAATGTCACAATATCGAAAACTGACCGTTCCATTCCGCGGCTGCATAATGCACTCATCACCTGGTGACGACAACATAGTTTACGCAGACTGTGTCCGATGCAAGCTATACATACAGTACTTAGTGCTGATCATTACATACCGTGGGTCTAATCTAAACTAGTTTATGGGGTTTCCTCCCTTGACCTAACCGCTTTTAGCTACAAGTGCTGCTCAGTGGTACGGGAACTAGGCATATGTTGTTGCGCCCTTTTTGGGTGCAGCACGAGTAGACATAAAAGCAGCCAGAACAGCTGAGCCTGCCATCTTCCAGTTTTCGCTGCGTTCCACGCAGCGATGTAAAAACTGTCTCGTAACAAGTTGCGAGCAAGGTCACCCCAGGTTGTTCAAGACCACACCCGGCTCACCACCCGAGTGTAATATTCTCGTCCGTACGTCCGTGCGTTGCCATGCCAGATGGAGAAGAACCCGTCGCGGAGCCGACGCTGGAGTCGTTGCAAGCAGATGTGCGAGCGCTGGCTACAGCTGTAGCTCAATTGACGGCTCGTGAGCGTGTTGTTGATGAAGAAGGGGCACATGGCTCCGGCTTCGGGCAGCGCGTCGCGGGACAGCCGATAGGCAGCGGGGGAGCCGCAGAGCGCCCCGACTTGCTAGAGCTAGCCCAGAGCGGCCGTGTCGGAGCAAAACCCGTGAGTGCCGAGGATGATTACCTCGCTGTGCCAGAACTACTGCAGAGAGCAGAGTCTGGTTACGAGGCCGTTCGACCGGTCAGCCGAGTGCCTGGACTCTTTCCCCTGAGCACCGACCTAACGAACGAGGTACCTCAAGCAAGATGACCGGCGTCTGCCGGCGCAGGAGGAGTATTTGTGGATGTCTTGTTTCGGGGCCCACATGGCCGCACTTTTCGTGGCTCTTGACGAGATGCTGCCCTACGTCCCTGTCACCAACCAGGACTTCACCCCTTACCTCGCGAGAGCTCGGATCCACGCCGAGACCATCGACAAGGCGATTCGGTTTCGTTTGGCCTTCCTGCGGAGGCTATATGAGATCAAGCGTGTGCACGGTGACCAAGGTGATTTGGACGTGCTGCGATCCCAGCACTTTCAGCCTGCTTCGGAGCATCTGGGTTTTGCGATTTTTGGGGACCTCATGAGGGACTACGAGCGCCGAGTCTTTGAGGCGACCGTTGCCAGCAGCGCAAAGGCGACCGCTACTGCTCGAGTGGCGGCTGAAGCTGGACGTGGACGTGGGCGAGGACGAGGCGGGGGACGCGGGCGTGGCCGCGAAGGTGAGCACGAGTGACGGTGTGGGGCGCCTTCCGTCGGAGCTGCTGGAGCTTTGCGAGGCCACCTTTCGGTGACCGCCGCAAGACGCACCCTTGCAGCTCAACGGCGGGATGAGCGCCAGGACTTGACCCCCCCCCCCACCTTACAGACTTCCTTTAGACCTTCCTCGGTGAGGCGCTTCTTACAGCTACAGCCGCGTGTGGCTCAACTATCCACACACCTGCACATGGCGGCTCAACCAACCGCTTTCTTTTCACCATCTCTGCGTCCGTCGGTTGTTACACTACGTGTCACAACTGGTTCGCAACAACCAAGTTTCGCGCGGGTACGTTACGCGCGTGACAGGCGCTACGAGCGCGAAGGGCGCGCGGGGCGGCCCTCTTACCTGAACCTAGCCCCGCAAACCCGTACCGTTGCTACTGCAAACCCGTCCAGCAGCTACCGGCCAACCGCCGGGAACCTAACCGCTGCTGCCGAGTACTTTGCGAACAGTAGTCGCACCGGTGGAACTCTGTCGGTAAAACGACGCACTTACGTGATTGACGAGCCCGAAGATGTCGCTCCCTGGGCTGCTTCATTGCGATCCCGGTTGCAGGACGCGTTCGGCTCAGACGAGCTGGGCCAACGGACGCTCGACTTACTCTCCAGCTCCCTCAGCGCTCAGACACTCAAGAGCTACGCCGGCCGGCTGTCTCAATTCGCAGAGTTCTGCCACGACTCCGAGAACATCAGCCCGTTGGAGGCGACTACTGCCACTGTCGTTCGGTATGTTGCTTGGATCGGCGAGCGAGGACACATTGCAGCTAAGTCGCTGCAGCCTGATTTGTCTGCAATCACCACCTTCTTCGAGCTGCACAACCTCGACCCAATCGCTAAGGACAGCCTACACCCGACTTCAGCAAGGCGTGGGCTGATGCTGCGCCAGCGTCGACTGGACGCTGCCCCCTTACGTGTCCCTCTGCCTGCGGATGTAGCTTACCGCTTCGTCACAAAACCCGAGCTGATTGTGTCTGCTCCCTACCCAGAGTACCACCACGACTTCCGAGCCCTCCTGGCCTCGGTTGTCAACTTCATGTTCTGTGCCAGGGGCCTCACTGGCGTGTCCTGTCGAGTGCGGGACGTGCACGTCGACGCCTACAACATCACCCTGCAAGTGTACCGAGAGAAGGGTCGCGCTGGTCGACGGGGACCCGACGACCTACGCGTACTTCTCCTCCCAGTGTCAGAGCACCCCCGAGTGGCGCGTCTCATGCACCACTTCCTCGACCACGTCCAGTCAGTTCCCCTTGTTACTGTTGGGTTGGCTGTGTCAAACTTATGGGCTGTCAGATCAAACGAGAAGTCACAATCCTGGACTGCGGCTACAATGTCAGACTGTGTTATGTACTCTACACTGCTGTACTTTGTACTGCGGGAGCCGACGAAGGAGCGAAGAACTGGCGACTGAGGCGGACGAGAACGAGTACAAGCCAAGCGAAGTGCGAGTATGAGCATTGCGAGTGCGAGTACAAGTGAAGGCGAAGTACTGGTACGAGGACGACGAGGCGTCAGTACGAGCGACTACCAGGCGACTAGTAGTGCAGGACAGTATTACGAGTACCCACATGGGGTGCAAGTAACCTGTACTTACGCCTGCGTACCAGCAGGAGCGCGATTGTCGTACGCTATGGTGTCACCTGCGAGAGAATGATGATACCAAGCGTGAGATGGAGCGCTGCCCTAGTGGAGTGTTAGTAGTAGGTACTAGAGCCTACTAGAACCATCTAGAACGCTATAGCATTTGCTATAGCAATAGTAGTGAAATATTATATCAATGTGCTGCGGACAGACGAAGGTGCTAGGAACCGTGTCTGTACTTAGTAGTATATGACTAAAATAGCGACGGGCCGCGGGTTAGGACCGCACACGTCGATTTTAGAATTAGTCTAGTAGTTGCACGCAGCACAGGTGGCGGAAATTGGATCGGTACACAGCGCACGGAATGACGGAAACCAGCGACTATAAATAGGGCGGCAAAACCACCGCCGGGCCAGTCACCCAGGTTACCGACTTCCGGTACTGTAAGAATCCCTTTTCCCAAATCTCTGCTCATTATTCCTGGCCGTGTGGAATAACGATCCAATGGGTCCTCGACTCAGCTCCTGCTTTAGGACTAATTTATGGCTAGACGTCTATTCGGCCTAAGTCCTAAGGGGGCTGTAACACTTACGCCTGCGTACCAGCAGGAGCGCGATTGTCGTACGCTATGGTGTCACCTGCGAGAGAATGATGATACCAAGCGTGAGATGGAGCGCTGCCCTAGTGGAGTGTTAGTAGTAGGTACTAGAGCCTACTAGAACCATCTAGAACGCTATAGCATTTGCTATAGCAATAGTAGTGAAATATTATATCACTGTGCTGCGGACAGACGAAGGTGCTAGGAACCGTGTCTGTACTTAGTAGTATATGACTAAAATAGCGACGGGCCGCGGGTTAGGACCGCACACGTCGATTTTAGAATTAGTCTAGTAGTTACACGCAGCACAGGTGGCGGAAATTGGATCGGTACACAGCGCACGGAATGACGGAAACCAGCGACTATAAATAGGGCGGCAAAACCACCGCCGGGCCAGTCACCCAGGTTACCGGCATTCCGGTATTGTAAGAATCCCTTTTCCCAAATCTCTGCTCATTATTCCTGGCCGTGTGGAATAACGATCCAATGGGCCCTCGACACAGCTCCTGCTTTAGGACTATCTATGGCTAGACGACTATTCGGCCTAAGTTCTAAGGGGGCTGTAACACTTGGTTTCGGAGCGGTGACCGGAGCACATGGTTCCGGATTCCACAAGAGAAGCGGCATAGCGACGAGAGCGAGAGGCGAGTTAGGGACAGAAGAAGACTTCAGATGTCAAGGATCCTATGGCGGGGACGCCCACCGAGGATGCGCACCGGCTTTGATAGATGGAGTCAAGTTCGACGTGGCGAGAACGATGTAGCGACGATGAGGAGGATGGGACGAGCGAGCGAAATTATGAACTAGCGAAGGGACGAAGATCGCGAGTACCAAGGAGCAGCCGAACGTTCGATCTAAGATGTGTAACGATGACGCTGCAAGCTGCGAAGCCATGAGGGCGGAGCAACGTGCGACTCGCGACCCCAGCTACAGTTCCGACTACGCGAGTTGGCGATGGCGCGACATCGACCAGAACTGACCTGTATCAGCCGTTGCCGGCACAGTAGCGACTACTGGTAACGAGCTGGTATAGCGAACGAGAAGAACCGCAGATTTTTTTTTTCTGCGATGAAGAATGAACATGCCACACGAAAATCGAACTCAGAAGAAGACGAAGACAGAACAGCTGTGGTTACCGGTACGACCATGAGGTACTGGTACGATTAACTTCGTACGCGAGTACAAAACAGCTGCAGACTCAGATTCGAGGAGAGCGCTGCGAGATTATGACATGAGCCGTCAGGTGAAAATCCTGGGTGACCACGGCTCAATGTCCGGGCGCGCGCATTTCTCTCGACATGATGCGGTATGGCGGAGGAGACCCTGCTGCCTGCTGCCAAGACAGAAGACTCGACGACGGCCAACGCGACGATGGCGCGATGGGAGCTGCGGAGAGGCGACCGAGACTCGGCGCGTTACCTGCCTGTACATGCTGTATGCTGTACGGTACCGAATGGAGCGCGTTGTACCACAGTAGGAGATACCGAAGCAGCGACTACGAATCTACTACTGTGGAGGCCAAGAGTGCAAAATACAGGAAAAACAGGAGGATATTTGCACAAGTATGTCTACGACTCAATGCATCAGAACCAAATACAGTATCACCGGTATGGGACGGAGGTATTGTACTGCTGCGATGAGAAGATGACTACGACTACAAATGGCGAGGAGGTATCCGGTATGGGACGGTTATCTACTTGCGGAAGTACTGTATAAGGTACTGGCCGATGATTCCCTCTACCAGCCCTGCTACGAGCTTTGACCGAAATCGAGAGTAGAAAAATCCGTGGACGACATGCGACTACGGTTCAGCGAGTGAGCGACTGCGAGCACGAGTGCTGTGTATCGGGCGCGACACGTGACGCACCGACGACATCGCGAGCAGCGACGACTTACTGCTAAGCGATGAGCGACACCGAAGCGCTGCGTGCCGATGTCGACACCGCTGAGAAGATGCGAGCCTGCTAACTCGGCGACCTGCGACGCAAGAGCCTTTGGTATGAGATCTTTGACCACGACTACGCGAGTGTGCGTTCCGATGGCAACATGGGGGCGATGGCGCACACGGACGAGTCAAAAGGGACTCGCGACAGTTCGACGCGACGAGGCTGAGCTCGAGGAATGCTGCATTTCTGTGGCTACCCACCGACCGACACCTATCGGTGCCATTGGTGGCGTTTTGCTGCGACTTGCGACACCACCAGATGATGCTCGACTATGAGGATTTTTTTTTCCGAAGGGACTGCCTCTATGACGAGTGTCACCACTGTACATATCTGTACATATTCTGGCTACGCGACTCTACAACGACGACCGAGTTCTGCTGAACGTACTGGCGAACAGCGCGGCCGCTGTTCATTAACAGGGTGAGAGTGTTATGTACTCTACACTGCTATACTTTGTACTGCGGGAGCCGACGAAGGAGCGAAGAACTGGCGACTGAGGCGGACGAGAACGAGTACAAGCCAAGCGAAGTGCGAGTATGAGCATTGCGAGTGCGAGTACAAGTGAAGGCGAAGTACTGGTACGAGGACGACGAGGCGTCAGTACGAGCGACTACCAGGCGACTAGTAGTGCAGGACAGTATTACGAGTACCCACATGGGGTGCAAGTAACCTGTACTTACGCCTGCGTACCAGCAGGAGCGCGATTGTCGTACGCTATGGTGTCACCTGCGAGAGAATGATGATACCAAGCGTGAGGTGGAGCGCTGCCCAAGTGGAGTGTTAGTAGTAGGTACTAGAGCCTACTAGAACCATCTAGAACGCTATAGCATTTGCTATAGCAATAGTAGTGAAATATTATATCACTGTGCTGCGGACAGACGAAGGTGCTAGGAACCGTGTCTGTACTTAGTAGTATATGACTAAAATAGCGACGGGCCGCGGGTTAGGACCGCACACGTCGATTTTAGAATTAGTCTAGTAGTTACACGCAGCACAGGTGGCGGAAATTGGATCGGTACACAGCGCACGGAATGACGGAAACCAGCGACTATAAATAGGGCGGCAAAACCACCGCCGGGCCAGTCACCCAGGTTACCGACTTCCGGTACTGTAAGAATCCCTTTTCCCAAACCTCTGCTCATTATTCCTGGCCGTGTGGAATAACGATCCAATGGGTCCTCGACTCAGCTCCTGCTTTAGGACTAATTTATGGCTAGACGTCTATTCGGCCTAAGTCCTAAGGGGGCTGTAACAGACTGGCTGACCACAACCGTCCGTCTAGTCAACGCTGCCCCCCCCCCGCTGGCACCTTCTGGACCTCGCACAGTCTTCGCAAGGGCGCATCCTCTGCAGCGAACGCCATCGGGGTACCATTGTCCCAAATTCGCTACCAAGGCGGTTGGGCCACTAACTCTGACGTCGTTCTGGACTACATCGACCCCAACGTTCTTCCTTCACCTGGCGCATGGTTCTTCTTTGGACACATCGCCCCCCCTACGCCACTTCCAAGTCCAACAGGACTCCGCAGCGGTGGCCTTCCCAGTGCCTCCTTCATGACTTGGCGCTACCTCTTCTCCGTCAATCCACCGCTCTCTCCGTTCGCTCAAGACTGGCAAAACCATACTCAACTTTGAAATGATCTAAACTAGTTTATGGGGTTTCCTCCCTTGATGACCTAACCGCTTTTAGCTACAAGTGCTGCTCAGTGGTACGGGAACTAGGCATCTGTTGTTGCGCCCTTTTTGGGTGCAGCACGAGTAGACATAAAAGCAGCCAGAACAGCTGAGCCTGCCATCTTCCAGTTTTCGCTGCGTTCCACGCAGCGCCCTCCCTGACTCCGTTTTCCCTCCACGCTTTCGCTAAACCATCCGGCCAATATCGGCTCTTGACCGTGTAAAACAGCCTGCGCGACCTTTTTGGCAGAACCAGACTCAACTTTGAAACGTGGTTGCGACTTTTTTGACGAGGGTGACAGTAGTTTGTGGCTAACAGGAGCGAGGCAGTACATCAGACTTGGGGGCCGATTTACTACTGGTATTAAATTGCATTTCTGTGGAGCCCCGCTCCGGCTTCGAAGATAAAAGGTCGTGAGATTAAATAAATTCATATATTCACGGCGTACTGGATTTTACTGTACAGGTACTAGGAATTTAGGAATCCACGGCGCACTGGGAATGGGAATTTTTCCAGCTATGGGGTCGGGCCCTCTTTCACATTGCCTTTTTTGTTGCACGCTATCACATTCCCGAAATGCTTTGCTCCGCGGGATGGGCTTGCCCCAACTCGCATAAATACAATTGGGCGGACGCCCAAACTGGTAGGGCGTACCTTTCGTGGTCTGTGCCGAGTATTTTGATACCCCGTAGCAGTGTTATTTATACATACTGTAGACGGTGATCGAACAGTGTTGGAAATTTTGGTCTTCAATTGGTCTTGCAGCACGCTTCGGCAATTTGCTTGTTGACGGTAAGGGAGCGTCGCCTGTCCAGGGCTTTCCGTACCGGTATTCTGGGGAACTGCCCTTTTTGTAATTCACACCGGTACCTGGATCGTTGCGTAAACGGCCGTCATGGAAACGTTGCAAGGGCGGTTTCACTTGTGCCAGGCCTGTCCCGGAGGCGTGAAAAAATTCAAATGAGCGGGTTTATTACCCGAAATCTAGACGAATTGAAACGAGCGAACTAAATATCCGGCGGCGCCGTAAATTTCATCACCGGAAGTAGGTATACAGTGACTATACCGATATAATAAACATTGCGTCCCCCCCCCCCCCCACCCCGTTCACTATATCGGTATGTTCACTATATCGGTGTTCATTATAAGCAGGCCCACCCGACCGCTATAGTAAACGGTTTACTAAATCGGTACTGTTGTTTATTGTAACGGTGACCCCGTTCACTGTAGCAGTCTGTGCCCATGCAAGGCAACATGTGACTCTGGATTTGTGTTTCAAGAGTTCTTGATTACTTTACATGGCTTTCTAAGGTGCCGGAGAGGGCAGGAGTGACTACGGTGCTGGGGGGCGGGGAGCGGGAGGGAAGAATTCACGGACGGAGGCCTGCCGTGTGCGGTTTGACGTGTGCATGGCAGCCAAGCCTTCACGCATGATATCCACAGCAAAGAGACTGTTGTAGTCTCGGACCATCACTGATGCGTTCACTCGTTCCGCATTCTCAGTCACAAACAAGAAAACTTTCTCCACAAGCCCCCTAACCTCCTGCAATGTGGGTGCCCTCTCTGGCTCCATCTCATCCACATCCACATCCATGTCCATCGGCACCTCGCTGCCCTGGCTGCCGCCCACGACGCCGCGGCTGCTGCTCAGCATCACTCGCATGCAGCTCATCGTCACTGGCAGCCTCGCTGGCGGCTGAGTCGTTTGCGCTAAGGTCTAGCTGTCTGGCTGTCGAGTCGTTGGTCGCTAATAGGCTGGAGCCCGCGGCTGCTTGGCTGGCGGCTGCGGCTGACTGCTGGCGCGATGCTAGGCGCGGTGATGAGCGCACCGGGGGGGGGCTGGACGCTGCGGCGGTTGAGTTCGGTCCGCCTAAGGATAGTCTCGACTGCGAAAGACGTTGCGACGAAGCAGCGACGCGTGGGCTACGGCGAGTCGGTTGCAAGCCCCTTGCTGTGGGAGCGTGCTGGGGTGCGGGTTGTTTACTGGGCTTGGCCAAGCATGGCAGGCAACGCTTGTTCAACTCGCCAGGATCGAGCTCCGTGTGGGCAGCCTCGTACTCCGCCTAGCAGAGATGGTGCAGGAAGTTGCTGCACCCTTGCGCGCCACAGCGCTCTAGGCTGGGTTGAGGCCCTCCAGGCCTTATCCTGCAGTTGTCTAGATAGGAACAGCGCTGCTCGGTGGGCGTCGCCATGGCGCGATGGCGACAGACGCGGTGGGGCAATTGAGTGGCGGTGGGCGCAATGTGCCGCAGTGTGCCGCCGCCACCGCCGCCGCCGAGTGGTTGTAGAGGCCTCTGCGCCCGTACTGGAACGGTACCGGCTATCGGAACACGCACGCCAACGGCCGGGTTCGGCGTCGGCAACACTGCCGTTATGTAGAGAAGTTTACTATATCGGTATAGTTTGGGGCATTGTGTCCCCCCCCCCCCCCCCCCCCCCCCCCCCCCCGTTCACTATAGCGGTAAGTTTATTATATTGGTAAGTTTATTATAGGGGTATACATAGGGATTTTTCCCGGTGTTAAGAATCTGTCCCCCCCCCCCCCCCGCCCGTTCACTATATCGGTATGTTCACTATATTCACTATATCGGTATTCATTATATCGGTATAGTCACTGTATCTGAATATCGTCGCGTCTGCGCCTGTTAGCGACTGTAGTTATTTTCTTATTTAGTTCTGTTTGTAGTGCGCTTTTGTGAAAGCCCTTATGTAATTAGTTATTTTGTATCCCTCCTCGTACTACCGTCCCTGTCCTTGTCCTGCAGGACATGCGCGCGCAACTCTACCGTTAGGTCTGTCTTTTTGGTCCCAGGGAGAGCGTCAAGAGAATACACGGAAAGTACTGGGGGAGGAAAAAGGCTATACCGTAGATCCTGTACAGACTTACAGGGCCCCTTTCGTCCATGCGCGGTAAGTACAGGTATCTTTTTTAGTGCGCGCGTACTACAGGTACCTGTAGCGCCCCCCGCTCCTGGGACAGATAAGGATTAGCAACCATACGACAGGCTATCTATTACTACGATGATGTCCACCTTTTCTCGAAGTGGTTACCCACCCGGTCAGCCGTCCCTCCCGTACCCGTAGCATGGCGCTGCGCAACCCGAGGCTTCTCTCGTCGGTCGCGCCGAGGTCGAGGCCAGTAAGCTGCAAGGTGGCGGCATAAGTCTCTCCCTGAAGGCGGAGCTCCGGTACGCAATGAGCGGCGCCGTCCCGGGCCCTACCACTCCTCCGCCTGGCCCCAGCCATGGCGTGGTCCTGACAGTGGCGGCGGAGGGCCCCCGAGACAGAGCGCGGCAGCTACACGCGGCGCGCGTCGGGCAGCTCGCCTCCGCCGCCAAACTGCGAGGCCGCTTCTGGAACTGTCTGGACAGGTCCCTCTACCTCACGGCGGGATTTAACATATGCGTCGTGGGGTGCCTAGGTGCGCGCCATCCCTTCTGGCCTTCTCGAGCGATCTGTTTATCTGCTCGATTATTTTTGTCATTTATTGAAATTACAATATCGTTCCGGCCGTGCGTGCACGCCGTTCACGACCGCCAACGGTGGAAAGGGTATAACATTGTTACCCCTTCACTTGCGCTATTTCGCAAGCGCGTTTTCGCTTCATCCATTGCTAATCTTTCTGTGTATCCCTACCTGCACCCACGGTCGCACTCCGCCCCGCCACCTGCATGGCTTGACGCCGCCCCGCCGCCTGCCAGGTACGTATGCGGTGCGGGACGACACGTCGTGGAGCGCGGTGCACTATACATCCACGGCGGCGTGCTGCGCGTACGTCGTCTGGAAGTTGTGGAGCCACCGGCAGCAGAAGGGGGAGCAGTTCAAGGTGGGTGGTTCTGGGGGGTGGGGGGAGGGGGGTTGAGGGGCAGCGACTGGCCCATCCGTGTAGCCGTGCGCGCGTGCGACATGCCGGGGGCCGTGCTTGGCGGATTCCAGGCGGCACCTGCGGTGCGACAGTCGGGGTATGATCCTTACAGATAGTGCACACTGCAAACGCTCATTATTTACGGAGTAACTCATTTATAGGCGGCAGTGTATCAGTGTGTCCGTATCTGACATATTCCCAAATGCATAAGATACCTGTGCTACTTTGCCTTACCTGTATAGCGATTGTTGTGCCGAGGTCGCTGAGCCGATACTTGTCGTGAGGCT
Source organism: Tetraselmis striata (assembly GCA_006384855.1). Classification (NCBI taxonomy): domain Eukaryota; kingdom Viridiplantae; phylum Chlorophyta; class Chlorodendrophyceae; order Chlorodendrales; family Chlorodendraceae; genus Tetraselmis; species Tetraselmis striata. The sequence continues at coordinate 191,888 of VCJN01001596.1, forward strand.
GTCGCGCCAGCCATTTTGAGTGTGGCCTGCACTGAGAGTGCCACCTCAACTATACATGGCGATATCGGTATGTTGCAAATAAGGGCCCTCTCCACTGTGATCAGCCGTGCCGCCTTTTACTCCCTGGTAATCTCAACGCGAAATACAATTTGGGCGTTGCCCTGCAGTGTGGGCCCGTCCGGCACGCTCCCTCATGCGTGTCAGTGATTGCCGTGGCCCGACACTCACTCCTCCCCCACCCCTTGTCGCACGAAGGCCTTTGTCCTGCAGGAGGGTTTTGTGTACTCGCGAATGCTGGAGATGTTCACGTACATGTGGCTCTCAATCCTGTGCATCGTCTTCATTACGGGCTACACGTGGACGATGCTCGCCTTCAGGTTCCGCGGCTGCCCGCTCCCGGGCTCGAGGCTGCTGATGTGGTGCTTCCCCTTCTTCGTCAACCTACCCATGGTGATCGCGCTCGACCCCGTGACCTGCACGCAAACCTTCCAGGAGGCGGCGGTCAAGAAGGGCTATCCGGGCGCGGCTTACTTCCAGGAGGGGCTTCCCTTTCGGCTGGCAGTGTTGGCCGTCAACCTGGTCAGCTTCCTGGGCACGTGGCTGGTGCTACTGGCTGTAGGATACACACCGCTGCAGCCGATCGCCGCAGACATGTACCCCCTGTACGTCGTCGCGGGCGCGCACACGCTGGCGCTGTTCACGCTGCTGCCGCGCTATGCCAACATGTGCAAGTCTCGCGAGGTGCTGCTGGGGGAGGTGCGGATGGATGGTGGCGGCGGTGACCGTCCCCGCTGGGGGGTGCTGGGCGCGCTGAACGGGGTCGTCCCCCGGCCAGAGTCCGCCACTGCAAGCGCTCGCGTGGCGCTCTCCACCACGGCTGGGGGCTCAAGACCGCAACTGGCGCCGCTGCAGGAGGCCGAGACGCTGGGCGATGAGTTGTCAGGCGTATCCACGCGCCGGGGCAGGCGGCCGCCATCCACGGGCTGGAGCTTTGTCACGCAGGCGCGCAGCGTGAGGCGCCTCCTGGCGGAGCGCGCTGTGCAGCCACGGCACGCAAAGCCGCGTGCCAGCGTCTCGTGTGGCAACCTGGGCCATGATGCCAGGGAGGCGCAGCCTGCGCAGGTGGAGATGGCACAGCATGTGCCTTCACGACCCTCGCCACTGGGACAACGCCACAGTCCGCTTGTCAGCGGCGGCGGAGAGGCCGTTATTGGCAGCGGCGACAACGGGGGTCCGCTTCGGGGCCGCCGATGGCCTGGCTGTTGGCGGAGAGAGCTCAATGCCGCTGATGTGGTGCTCGGCGAGGAGGCCAATGCTCTTCCAGAGGGGGGAACGGCCAAGGTTCAGGTCGCTGGACGTCGCGCCGCCGGCGTCCCGCGGCGCTCGGTGACGTTCAGCGGAATGGCAACGCTACCTGGGTTGGTGCTCTCGCAGGACGACTTGTGCGGCAGCCAAGCCAGCTTGGATGCCGGCGGCATGGAGGCGGGCGTGTTTGGGCGGGACGCGCCCCTGCGGGGCGGCCCTCCTGTCAGCGAAGCCAGCTCGTGTGATAGCAACACTGCGTTGGTCCGCAAGAAGGCGCCGTCGCGGATGCGTGAGTGGAAGATGCCTGCCTCCATCCAGCTTACAGAGCGCATTTCGCTAGATAGCGGCCAAACAGCGCTGAAGAAAGCAGTCGGAAGAGCGCCCTCCCTGCACAATGTCGTGGCTTTGACGCAGCGGCGCGGGACTGAAGAGTCGGAGTTCCTCGGGCGGCTGCGGAGCAGCCTACACTCGTTTGCCTCCATGATCTCCGCGCACAATCGCATGGCGGCCCCACTGCTGCGCGCCCTACGCGTGTCGGCCAGTCCGCTGGCCATGCTGTGGGTGGGTCTGCTGGCGATGCCTCGAGGCGCCCAACAGCTGGTCACCAACGTGGCCGCCTCGCTACTGCAGCTGCGCGCCAAGTGGCGCTGGTGGGCGGCGAGCCACCCCGACAGGTTCCTCTTCACCACTGGATTCCTCAGCGTGTCGTTTCTTGTGTGGCCGGTGGTGGAAGTGCCGCTGACAGAGAGTACGGCCGCACTCGTGCTGGTGTCAGCGGCGCTGCTGGCCGTGCTGCTGATCAACGGCGCCACGCTGGGCTGGCTCGGGCGCGCCGACCATGCGATGCTGCTTCACGAGGTGGCGGAGGGCGGAAGCATCGGCGCGGGCCTGCTGTTTCCCACTACGGACCTGCTGCGCACGCTGTCCCGTGGCGGCCCGCTTGCGATGGGCTACCCCGCCACAGAGGCGAGGCTGCTGCAGGCGGCCGCCATCAGCTGCCGCTGGGACGAGGCCGCGTCGTGGGAGCTGGAGGTAGCGCAGCGCGGCGGTAGCGCGGTTCCCTGCCGCGTAAACGTGCCCTTCCTGCAGCTCTACCGCGCGTTGCTGGCGGCCGCAGCGCCGGCTGCGCCTACATGTGGCTCGACACCCTCAGCATCCCACAGCCGCAGCTGGGCGACAGCGCGGAGGAGGCGCGCCTCAAGGGCGTGGCCATCAAGAGGCTCATCCCCACCATGACCTCCGTATACGCAAGCGTGCGGCTTGTTCTGGTCGTTGAGACGGGGCGCGGGCTGGGGGATGGCGCGGACGCCTACCAATGCCGCACCTGGACGCTGCAGGAGTGCATGCTCAACCAGGCCACCGGGGTGGTGCGTCTTGACGGCAGCTATGAGCGCCTTGGGCCGGCTTGCTCGCGCGGGGCGGTGTCCGGGGTTTTCGACGACACGCTGGCGCGCGGCGTGGACGAACTCAGCACGTACCGCTGGATCCTTTCGGGCGGCGAGCGCGCTGCGGCGATGGACACCAGCGACGAGCAGCGCCGCGCATTTCCGGTGCGTTCCTTCCCTCTGTGAGAGTAGGCATGCAGCTTGCTGGTCCCGATGTGGCTCTGGGCGTGTATATGTTTCTCCGTGTGTATTGTGGAGCGGGTACGCTTAAAGCTGGCTGCGCCTGATGATGCATATGCATCACTGGCATTAGCGTAGGTCCATGTCTACGTCCCTATGGATGGGAGGCACGAGGCGCATGGTGATCAGTGCCTGCTAATCTGGGTGGCGTTCCCTGGAGTGGTTTCGGAGCACCCCCCCCCCCCCCCCCCCCCCCCCCTTCTACATGTATTTGTGGCTTGCGATGTCATCCTCGAGTTCTATGGTAATACGCGGGGCGGGTGGGCGGGTGGCCCGGTGGGGTGACCTCGGGGTGATATGGTTGGCAAGGACTCAGCCCATGCCCAGCTTGGTGCAAAACAGCAAGCCGCTGCCGTATCTGAAGACTGTTCAGATATCCGCTGGGTCGCTGCGCCGAAGGCCCTGCTGCTGCTGCTGCTGCTGCTGCTCGATATCACTGCGATGGGGAGCGCTTCTGACAGACAGTATGTTCTGTGTGGCGGTAGGCTTTTGCCAACAGCCGACACGCCAGCCGCGCATCCGACAAGGCGGTCGCGCTTGGGCAGATATACTTCTGCGTATTCTTCGAGCACATTGATGTGGCCACGCTGTTCATGATGGAGCTGTCGGCGCTGCTGGCGGCAGACAGCGGGCTGGGGCACGCCATCAACCTTATCGATAACACCGGCTGGGACGATACCATGATGTGTGGCAGCGCCTGCAGCACACGCTACCTGATGGGCCGCCCCGCTGCTGTGGAGGCCGGCTCACCGGCGCTGTGGCACCTGCAGCGAGCCAACCTGTTCTTCAGCCCCGCTGTACAGGGCGACGACTCCCGGCATGCGTGGGCCCGGGAGGGGCCGCTGGCAGTGTCATTCAACAGGCGCCGGCCGTGGTGGCTGTGCCAGGTGGGGCTGCGGGGGCGTAAGGTGAAGGTGGCGGTGATGCCAGGCGAGGTGTCGGTTGTCAACGGTCGGCTGACCGGCCACCTGCACCAGATGCGCACATGCACAGTGGCGGAGAAGGCGATGATGAAGGGCTGCATGATGGAGACGATGGACGTCTTGTGGCTGTAGTAGTTTATCCTCCCCTGGAGGCGAGGCCACCCGATGTACGACACCCAGGCGTCAGCACATCCATGCAAAGCCAACAGAAAAGACAAGGGGCATCGATTGTTGCTGAATTCCTTGGTGAAGGCACCAGCAGCTGAGTGCTCCTGAGGTTATTAAACCGAAGGGGAGGGAGGGGGGGATGCATCCCGCGTAGCACCGAGTGTGGACATGACGACTACAGCAAGATTTAAAATAAACGAGAAGTGGTCCGGATGTTTTTCATGAATATCACTCTCATCATGCAGTGTTATGAGCCGCCGCGTGGGCTCAGTTGCACTCTTCTTGGCAGTGGATTGCGCTGGACTGAAATCGCGCCTCATTGCTTATCAGCCGGATGGCTGTCATCCGGCAGCGATACACGGTATGTTCTGCATATTGTGTGTGTGTGTGTGTGTGTGTGTGTGTGTGTGTGTGTGTGTGTGTGTGTGTTTGTGTCTATTAGTAGCAAATTGCTCCGTTATGTGTATTCAGCCACCAGGATCGTTTCACCACAATGTTTGGATTGCCCCCCCCCCCCCCCCCCCTGCTTGCGCGAATGCACCGCGCTTGTGTTTCATGACCGTGTCATCTCCTGGCTGCCACCCGAACTGCATCACCCGTCAACCGACACTCGCTTCATCCAGCCAACGGACATATCGCCACCTCTTCCCTCCGCTGATTTCCCGTCCGAAGGGGTGATTGATAATCGCCTGATGCACGACGCACTAAACTGTCCCAGAAATCGGCATGTACGAGCATGAGGGTCTCGTCCTCATCAGCACATTCAACCGATGATAAGGGACCTTGCTGATGGTGCAGCACCACACGAGACGCTGTCGCCAACACTGAATATCAATGCTGCGACATTGCGCCTCGCTTCACTAGATGATGGCGTTCTAGACAATGACTTTCATTTGTATATCCTATCCACGCTAGCAGTGCTTCACTCACACGCGCCAATAACCTCATCAATCACTTGGTATCACAGACAACAAAAAGCGCAGGCACATTCATATAATCGACTGCTGAAGAACTGGGGCGGTTGTAAACCGAAGTAGAGTATGAATTGAAAATTGCAACTTGTCTATTAGAACTTGGTGTTCTTGCTAGGCGGCGGCATCACAGTATGCTTGCTAACTGTCTGCCTTGTGGACAGATGGCTACATGGCTACATGAATGGGGGGGGGGGGAGGGGGGGCGCATAGCATCTGCTAGGCATGTTGCATGTAGTCCAGGATTACAAACAATAATAATATGATGCACTTCATGCTCCTTGGGCTCTGACCTCGTGGCCTACCGCAGTGTCTTATCCCGTAATCCCTCTATGTTCATTACCCAGCTGGTATGCTGATGAAAAAAATCTCTCACATGAGATGAAGGGGCGATGTTATGCTTACGTTGATACAACAGATACTAATGAACGAGTCCGCAGCGCCTCTGCTGCCCGCTGAATGCGATTTCAGAACGCGCTTGGATCCTGTTTTGGTGTTATTATTCGTCTTCCACTCTTGTGCTGCGCATCAATTCTGTGCCCCGTTTATCAGCGGTAGCGCTATTCTGAGAATCGTATTTCTAACAGTAGTCGACGAGTAATAGTTGGTTGGCGCGCGCCACCCCGTGCCTTGCATGCATCGCAATATACATGACTGTTACCATACATCGCAATATACATGTTTTTTTGGAAAGTTGTATAAGCAGCGCCACGCGCCTTGCTACTACTACTGCATCAGCGTAATAGAATGATACTACGAAGGATACATTTTTACGCTGGGCAAAAATGGTCAGGGCTATGGTGCGTGCGGGTTGCCATGACCCTTTCCCAAGGTCCAATTTCTTTAAAATGTGCGTCAGGCGGCATCGCTTGCAGCGCCATGTCTTGCTGTTACTATATCGCAGACAGAAGGATCGTGTATTAATTTTAGTACTCGTAGCAGTATAATATATGGTTGCGTATCATAGTATGGATACATATCTGCATATGGATCTGCATGTGGATCTGCGTAGAGTACAGATCTGCATTAGAAGTCGCCGTTCTTGCCACTTCCGAATAGTAGCGGTTAGGAGGCAGCAACATGCGGTGGTTGTGGCCCCCTATCTCGTCCGATCTTTCATTTTGCACAAGAATTTTGCTTGGGAAGCTATAGTATCACGCCCGTCGTCGTTGCCCGACATCACTCGCGCACGCGGTGGCGGAAGGGCGCGGCGGGGTCGCGCGAGTCGTAGTACAGTACACGAATTCGTAGTAGGCGGCTACAACCCGTGCCAAAGTAGTTGTCTTCCTATTTCTACTAGTGCAGCATATATTATGCGTTGGGGTTTGTGAAGAGCTCCCGGTGTCACTACCATGAGATTCAAGATCTTACAAGCTGACTCTGAAAGGGTCCTTCGTTGTCAGATCCTGGTTCGACCCTCGGGCTAGGTAATTTCTCGTTGTCCCGCGCCTACCGCTGCGCACTATAGCGCCGTGCGGGGTTCGAATAAGGCGATGATTGTCGAATCAGCTAGACTAGGCCTAACCTACGATGGCATGTCACGGACGGCATCTATACTATAAAAGAATGCACGTGCCTGCTAGGTCACGATTTGGGCATATATTATATGGGTCCGGCCCTGAGCCGGGGGAACTTTACTTTATTGTGTGATGGGACAAGTAGTTATATCGTCGTCATGCGCATCGATGACGACGGTTACGTCTCGCACGAGTATCATCGTGGTCGTCGACATCGTCGGTAGCGCATGTCGTGCTGGTCGTTCGCCATCGTCACGAGTCGTTCGTGCCGCAGCGATCACGACGACCGCCGTGGTGCATGCACAGCTGCAACCCCCCCCCCCCCCCCCTTGGTGCGGACGCTCCTTGGCAGTAGCTCAGAGCCGATTGGCAACTCGATTGGAAATGAGGCTGGCGCGATACTGCTATGATGCTGTCCCGTTCTTCAGAGAGCCGCCGACGAAGCTCCGCCGTGGCGAAGTGACCCCCAAACTTATTGGCCATCGCGGGACACGCCGGCATGGCATGCATGCATTATCCCTCGCCCAGTAGCATCAGCAACATCACCGCGGCACTAGGGCTAGTGCATATCAGCTTTTGGTACCGGTATAGCGCTATATTTCTTCATCGTTGCGGATGACAAATACTGTTGGAAAGTTGTAGTAAGGATGATCATTACAAGTATCATATCAGTATCGCAACGATGCCGCGGCGCAGCAAGCATTGATATCGTCACGTCGTCGTCGCCGTTCGCGCTCGCCACGGCCCGGGCTCGCGGCCGCCCCGCCCGCATCGACGGGTATACCCCTCCACAGAAATCCAAGCAGGCCCCATCCTTGTGGAATGGCGTCGGAAGCAATCTGGATTATTCAAGAGCGCTAGGTTAGTGAGTTAGATATATTATGGCATTCGTGCACTTCGTAAGTGAAAGCCTGGTGTGCCATAGTAGTAGCTCTATTTGTTCACTTATCGTCATCATGGGGTTCTGTGAAGACCTAGGACGAATGTATGATGACCCATAACCCCGAGCAGCACAATTGTTCATGGCGCCACGTTGGGCGTTTCGGGCACACCTACAACACATATTGTTGACGCCTCACGCGTGCCGCTGTGAATGGCGGCTGCATAGACCGCGTTGCTGCGTGGCGGCAACGCCATGGGTGGTTGAGGAAACATACTGGCAATGGGCTTACGTGGTGGTGGCTGGGGAGCACGCATCTTGCACGCGCAGGGCCATACACGCTATATGTCGGGACACAATCGCGAAATATCTCAGTCATGGCGTTGCAAAGCATACGGTTGCGAGAAATGTTTGATCGGAGAATCTGAATACATAAATATCATACTAATAAGTTCCATTTCAAATGTTGGCCCACGGGTATATTATCTGCACACCTTGGCACCGAAGCGGTCCGCCCAAAATAATTATTGGGGAGATGCGTGCTTTGGATCGTGTAAGCACCCACACTGGCGTGCAAAAACGTATCTTCACGACGCGCGTGCGTCTCGAATTCTGAATGTGCAACATTTATGGGGTAAGTGGTAGCGTCGCGGCCTACTTTAAGTTGGTGCACATGCACACATACCGGCGCTCAAACTTGGGAGTTGAGACACGACGGCATGTGCATGGGCGCCGCACGACTGTCTTTCACGTTTTTCGCATCATTCACCAAAATCGATGGGCGTTGGACGGCACCGGAGCCATTCGCGGCCGGCCCCCATTCGGCTCACGACAACGTGGTGCAATGGGCAGCATGTGGCCATGCGCCACGAGAGAAGAACTTTGCGCGCCGCGCGAAGGGGGGTGCGAGAACCCGTTGCGCAATCATGCTACAACCATTAGCGTTTGTCCCGATATTGCTCCTTAGGGCTTAGGCAACGAAATCGACACAAATGACTCATCATCTGACACCATATGAATGGCATTTTAATGGTGTATACGCATGCTTCATCTCCAGTTCTCACACCAAGGGCCATGTGCAGGCACGAGCAGTACGATGGCTCGGAAGTACGGCGGCTCATGATGGCGTTATTCATTTCGTCATGGGCACGATGGATAATAATGCGCTATATATAATAGCGTCAGTGTCACAGCACAAATATATATGATGACACGCGGACTGCTTCAATAACAAAATTACAAAAAATGCGGGTGTCGACGGTGGCTCATGTGATGGATGCGGAACGAACGACTGTTGGAATCGACATGCTTTCAAAGCGATTGTCTTAAGTGGTTCAACCCTTAGTAACATGCGCGTGCACGCGCGTTCGCCCGGCCCCAATAATGTCGCTACGTATACATGGGTATATAATGATAAGTATGATATGTCGATCGAATGTGTGTACCCCGTACTTATGTGGAAGGGTATAGTACAGTGCATAGGTGTAGTGTTATTATTGTAGTAGTGATGTTTTTATATTGCTATATTTATTATGCAGCCGTGCGAGTGAGTGTTACAATTACGGGTTCTGCTGGCATGCCCGCCGGCGCAGAACCGACATCCTAACACCGCCCGTAATAAATATTCAGTTCATAGTAATAAATATGAAATAAATATAGTTCAGTTATCTAGCAATGAATATTCATTGAGATATATCATGGACGGCGGATGGATGAATAAATACGCAAACCATAAAAAAGCTGCCGTCGTCGCGTATTCTCAAGCTGCGCATACCGTGTGTCCAGCGCGCATGAAGGCGTCGGTGTCGTCGTCTATCTTCGTTGCCTACACTCTAGAAGCAGGCCGTCGCATTACATTTGATATATGGGGCTGGCTAGAACAATGCGGTGGAGTGCCGGCTGATGGCTTCTCAACCCCGCTTCCTTTGCATCGTGCCTCCGTCTTCGACGTCGTCGCCGCTCGCAGCGAGTAGTGTCGTCGCCTGCTGGTTGAGTTTCGCCGGCATCGCTGCCGTCGTCGTCGTCGTTATGTCGTTCGAGCCGCCGCCACTACCCTGTGTATCGCGTCAGCGCCTCCGCTTCAGGATGACACGGAAGCCCAAGGGAATAAGCAGCTCAGCGCCACTTCGCAATGCCAGCGCGACGCCGCTCTCCTGGAACCCGCTGCCGCTCCCGCGAGAGCCGCCGACGAGGCTCCGCCCGCAGGGGGGGGGGAGCGCTGGAGCGTCTGCCCGAGCTGCGGGAAGTCATTGCCGCCGGCGAGTCAGCGTGTCAGGCGACGCTGCCGACGCTGCTGGAGCTGTGCGAGGTTCAACATAGCCGGGTTGGGGGGGGGGGGGGGGGTGAAACTCCGAAACACCGCTGCTTGGCCGCTGGCCTTTCTTGCTCTGCTCATGCTGGGAAGTGGGAACACGCTGGAAGCAGAACACGTAGGGGATAGAAATGAAGCGACTGATGCTCCGAAACCAGCGCGGCTCGCTTTCTGGTGCGTGGCTGCTGCTTCCGTTGCCCCCTGAACCACCCGCCCCAGCCCCACCCCATGGCTGGTCTAACACTGACCGTGCTACGTGCTGAAACGCATGCCTCGTCTACCCTCGCCTTGTACCCAACCATGCCTCGTGAGGGCGGCGAGGGCGGCGGTGATGACTGCGGGGACAGTGGTCTCGCTGGTGGCACTGCCGCGGGAGTGCGTACCGAGCCGCCCCCATGAGATGGCATTCCTAGCTGCCCACAAACTCGCCCCCGGTTGGAATAATACGGCAGCAATACCGACATGGAGCGACTGCATGTAGCAATAAGTTGCTATTATAGCTCTGCTGGTAATGCATGCCTGTATGCTGTCTGGCTGCCGTACAGGTATGCCAATATCTCATTCTGGCCCGCTCTTGGACGACCTATATAATCCGTAGTCACTAATATGTAGCGACCATTAATCCTTATCTGATACACACAATCCATCGTGCAAGCTGCTTCTCCTTGTGGCGCTGCTCTGAGAGCACCCAGGAAGAGTCAGCTGCCCGGGCCTCGTGCACTGAGTCTATGGAGGCTATCCCGTCCGCTGGCGCAGCGCATGCTATACTGACCCTGTTGTGAGGGCGAGGCAAACTGACACTCTGCAGCGTGCTGTACAGGGCATTGTACCTACTTGTCATGCAAGGGCGATGACGTGCCGAGTGCCGTGGTGGCAGCCGGAGCCAGTTACACTGCTTGAGCAGCATGAGTGGTATCCCGATGGGCTGAGAATTGCGTTGCTCAAAGGTGTGGAAAGAGAAGCTGAACATAGCCTCGAAACACTGAGCGCTTTGCCTCAGGCGGGCGCGATGCAGCCCTCGGAGTGCTCCCTGAGAGGCGCGAGGGGCACACCACCAGGCTGATGGCGGGACTGAGGCGCTACTCAAGGCTGCCACAATTCATGCCCTCATGGTCCACCTAGGTAAGCTTGAGGTATGCCGATCTCTCACAATCGCTCTTATCCGCGCCAGAAAGTCGCCCCACTGCGCGCCACTCAAATCAGCTGCCTCCCTTCTCCCGCCAGTGCATTGCGTGCACGTAAATAGCACCCGGGCCCTGACTCAACATCCGGTTCCCGCTTAAGCGCACATCCAGATATCACTCCCGCCAGCGTGGGCCGCTGAGAAAATGCGCGGCACAGTCACCAAAGGGGGAGAGTCTGAACAAGATCACCTCAGGTATAATGCCACAAGTACCCCCATGCACAACAAGATGGGCAAGTTTGGCAGGATTTTAATGTTGTAAGTGCACCTGCTCTCGTAGGTTGTCGAACGAAACAGTACCATTCACATCATCGCATGCAGTCCGTTAGAATCATGATAGTTGACATAATTTTTTAGCACGTTAGATAGCCACTAGATGAGATATACAACCAACGTGTGCGGCTTTGCCCTCCTGAGCTCAAGTCTAGACCAAAACAAAGAATGGAACAAAGAGCACTTTGCCTGCGCCTTGATGCTGGGAATGAAGCTGTGGATGCCCGCACCTTGATAGAGGCAGTTTCTTCGGATATTATCGCCCCCACCACGGGCGCCCCCGACATGCGCTATACGTTGTTAGGAACACGCTGTCCCCCCCCCCCCCCCCCCCCCCCCCCCTTTTCTCTACGGGTACCTGCCGCATTCACAGACTATTGACCCCGGAGCTGTGAGCCGGCGGACAACCACGTCAGCCAGGGGCTCTGGGCCGCGTGGGCTGGTTGATGGCGGCTGGTTTTGCTTTGGCAGCAGTCATTCCTTGCATCCATGGCGGGGGCTTGCGCCCGGATGCTCGACCAGATTGCTGCGGGGGCCCGTGAGCCAAGGAGAGACAGAGAGGGAGACACCTTGGCATTTTGGGGGGCAGCAGGAGAGCGCAAGGTGGTTTGGGGGGCGTCCGCGCAGCCCTATTGGGTGTGTCGCTACAGCCCTGTGATGGTGCGGGAGCGGAGAGGGAGGAGCGCTCAACAATCATCTAGGTTAAAAACAATCCAAGGACTAGAAAGGTAAAGGAGGGGGGTTGTTACGGAGGGAGAGAGGGCCGCAGCATCATCAGCCAACTGCCTGAGATGCCGCTGTTGCGGATGGAAGGGGGCGCACACCGCATGCCCAACTGAGTATTCAGTGTGCATGTATGTAGCATACGTATTACACGGGTTGATGCAGCAACCATCAACCATCAAGCACCACATGCTGAATCCGCCCCTCGACGACTCGCGCCTCTCAGACGGCATGGCTATGTGCGGAGCAGTCAGCACATAAGACACGATGTCTAACGGTCGCCCCCCAGATCGCGCTCACCTCACCGCACTTCATGCACGTGAAGTCGCGGCAGTCGATCCCTGCGCACTCGTACAGGCGTGTTATGCTGCCGTCCATGGGAGGCAGGCAGTCCTCTAGGGTGAATGGGAGCAGACCTGCGACCATACCGCAGGAAGAACCTTTGCAAGCCACCAGGCTCTTGTGCGGGTCCAGCGTGCGCTGCTTGGCATGTGTCACGCACTGGTGGCAGGCGTACAGGCTCTTGCGCCAGCTACGCATCGCCTGTGGGGACGCGCCATCCGGCGGCCGTTGGACAGCAATGAAGCTGTTGCACAGGTGTTGTGTCGGCTCGCCCTCATGGCCGCCCTCGACGCTTACCCGGCGGCAGCGGACCCAGGGGTACGGGCTGTGCCACGCCTTCTCCTCCCGCCACCGATACAGCTCCTCATCCGCGACACAGAGCGCTATGCGGAGCGTGTGAGCCAGCGCGAGCACCGTGCTCCTCGCCAGGCACTGCCGGTTGACACACACCAGCCCTAGATGGTCCTGCACGTGCGGCCTCCTCCTCCGCTCCGCCCACCCCTCCTCCTCCTCCTCCTCTGGGTGCACTACAAAGCCCACCCCCAGCTGCTCCTCACACAGAGGGCACGACATCCTCCGCAGTTGCTTGGCCGGAGGTGGAGCATCACCGCAGCCGGAAGGGCAGAAGACTCTCGTGGGGTCTCCGGGCGGGTCACTGCCAGAAGCCAGCTCCTCTAGCCCCATACCACTCAGCTTGCGGGCAAACGCGTTCAGCTTGGCCGCCTGCTCCTCCGTGGGGCGGGCGACGTATTTAACCCGGGCGGCAATCTCGGCGTGCTCGCGTTCCGCTACCGCCTGCGCCACCGCCGCTTTCGCCTCAGCCAGAGCCGCCTCCGCCGCCACCACGCGCTGCTTGGCATCCGCCTCCGCCTGCCTCGGAGCCGTCAGGTCGGCTGCCACACAGGCCCTCGTCGCGAGCTCCGCCAGGCTCGGCATGCGGCCCGCTGCCCGCCGCCTCTTATTGAGGCCCGACATCTCCGCGCCGCCTGACAAGTCGTCTTTCGAAAGCAGGGTGCTAGGACGCAAGGGAGCAGCGTGCTGTCGTCGTTCTTGGTGCGCGCCGAACGGCGTTGTCCATGCGCCAGGTCAAGCCGGCGGTGGCGCGCCTTGCGATGGATGATTGATGGACGACGATGATGATGAATGTCGTCGCGCGAATTAGGCCTCGCGAGGGCTGCGCTGCTAGCTGCAGCATTCATGCCGTTTCCTGGAATAATCTGGAATAACCTGGAATAACTAACCTGCCGGTACAGGCCGTACCGGTACAGGCACGAATGATATACGGCGTGTATTGGTACCCTAGTGTTATTATTATAAGAGGGCCATTTTGGATTATCATATATTGGCAGACGCACCATACATGTATATATGGTCAGATGTAGTCATCTAGAGGTTTACAGTACTTAGCAATGTTGTACTGCGCACGATCCCCGCGGTCGGCGCACGGACTGGGGCCTGCCGGCCCGCACCAGCACCACGACCTGAGGGATCCGCCCTCGGGCACCGGCACTCTCTGCTTTGCGCTCGCCTCAACCGGCTCGCGCAAGCAGTCTCGACTCTAGCAGTCGAGCAGAGTGTCAGCTTACTCTATGCCGACTCGGACCCGAGCCTCAGCCTCCCGAGACGCTACACCTTCCCCACCCCGCGACAGCAGGATGCCCCCTCGTCCTGTACCGGAAGACGCCCTGGTCGACGACGCCCCGGGCGGCGCCACTGCGGCATCCATCGCGGAATTGGAGAAACGCCTGACGGCCCAAGCGGAAGCCCTGGAGAAGCGGCTGGCCGAGCAGTTCGAGGCGGCTACGGCCGCCTTACTCGCTCGACTGGCCCCTCCCGTGCTATCGCCTCCTCCCAAAGGCACCCAGCCAGCCATTCCCGCGGGCGCGCCTACGCCCGAGGGTGGTGAGCAAGGAGCGCAAGAGCCCCTTCCTGCTGAGCTAGACGCACTCGACACCGAGCTCGAGTACGTCGACTTCGCCTACTTCGGTCAAGTCCCCCCTTCCGGTCTGGAGCCACCCCCACGCGACGGCGACGAGCCTCGCTTGTGGATTCTGACCGGCGACGACACCGAATTGGCAAAACGCCTGACGGCCCAAGCAATAGCCCTGGAGAAGCGGCTGGCCAAGCAGTTCGAGGCGGCTACGGCCGCCTTACTCGCTCGACTGGCTCCTCCCGTGCTATCGCCTCCTCCCAAAGGCACCCAGCCAGCCATTCCCGCGGGCGCGCCTGCGCCCGAGGGTGGTGAGCAAGGAGCGCAAGAGCCCCTTCCTGCTGAGCTGGACGCACTCGACACCGAGCTCGAGTACGTCGACTACGCCTACTTCGGTCAAGTCCCCCTTTCCGGTCTGGAGCCACCCCCACGCGACGGCGACGAGCCTCGCTTGTGGATTCTGACCGACGACACCGCCGCCCGCGGCCTCGCGGAGCAGCGGGGTCTGACAGCGTACGACAAGTACCAGTATCTTCGCTGTTATGCTAAGGCCTGCGGCCAATCCCTGGCGGTACGGCCGTCACTGCAGTACAGTGTACAGTACCTGGGCCGCCCGTCCCGCGCACGGCGCCCGCGCCCGGGCTCTGGAGCGCCCTGGACGGTGTCGATGGCGGCCGAGCCCCACCTTCTTGCCGACCTCTCTCCGGCGCCGGCCTGCCGACCAAGTTTTGGAGCGTCTCCCCGCTGGAGCCTTCCGCCGCTTGGTCCTTTTCAGCCACTCCCACTGACTGGCTGCGGGACGCCCGCCTGGCGGCGGGCGCCCAGCCGCCCCCCAGTGTCGCGTGGGCATCGCACAGGTTGCGCAAAGGCGCGGCCTCGGCAGCGAGCTGCTATGCTGCGTTTCTGCTGCTAGCTCGTCCCCGTCCGGCCGCTACACTTCGCTACCTGTGCAAGCCTTTGGCTTTCTTCTCTGGCAAATCGTGCCTCCTTGGGTAAATGGTCAGATGTAGTCATCTAGAGGTTTACAGTACTTAGCAATGTTGTACTGCGCACGATCCCCGCGGTCGGCGCACGGACTGGGGCCTGCCGGCCCGCACCAGCACCACGACCTGAGGGATCCGCCCTCGGGCACCGGCACTCTCTGCTTTGCGCTCGCCTCAACCGGCTCGCGCACCCACCCACCCACAGCCATCTTTCTGCGCTAGGAGACACCCAGGCCAAGCCTGTGGTTCTCGTCTTAGCCTCCAATGTAAGCGAGCTGACATTCTTTGGCAAATCGTGCCTCCTTGGGTAAATGCATGTGTACTACAGATGTACATCGGATATGACTAGCCGGACGCACGCACCAAGGCCGATTGCATAGTAAGTTAGTAACTAGTCGATTGCCTACTTTCAGCATATACATATGCATACCTACTACGGCAACATAGTCGCTATTTGAACATCGCACTGGCAGGTGCTCTGGAAACAGGTGGAAATGAACATCCGGCGAACGCGGCCGAGAGCGACGTCACCTAGCTGCGGTCAAATTTCAGCGACGAGCTGGATGACTAGGAGACCAGAGGTCGTAGGACAGGGGGCCTATGCACCCGCGGCCTGAACAATAATAGCAACATGCAGCAAAGGCGAGGGCAGAGACGGAGCGGCCTTAACTACCGGGCGGGAGCAGCCGTGGCCAGGTGGATGATTGACAAGCACCTAATCAACAGCAGGTGGGAGCCATCGCTGCTGCTGGCAGAATTACATCAGGATGATGGAGCTGTGGGTAGTACGTACGGGTAGTGCTAATGGATATTATTGCAGTATGCGGACAAGTGGAACTGTTCATGGACTTGGGGCGTTGAAGACTTAAGGTCTTCTACTCTTCTATCGGTGTAATTTTAGTAGCAGAATTATTGGCATTGATACACCCATCAATGTATGGTATGTATATCCAGTGCCGCTAACCAGCTGCGGACAAAATCGAAGTACAGAAGGAATAATACCGGTAAATTCAGGTCTGTGCTATCTATGTCTTCAACTATTTATCGTGTGTAGTCAGAAAGCTGAAGAAACTACCGAGAGAGGAGGGGGTGGCAAGTCGGTACGCTGCTGGGGTGTGCCGCAGGGTGACTGATCGAAACACAGGAGCAGTATCTACCATACCCGCACCAGCTTCCCGTAGTACTTGTGATTCTTTCGCCACCATCTAGTATAAGAATTGTGGATAGTGGAACTATCTCGGCTCTACAAAGGTGAACTATTTCTTGCCTCTTGCATCAGCTATATAGTCTATTGCAAGTATAAGGAATGCAGCTAGCGCATGTAAACAATAAAATATAAGATATGACAGAGCGTGTGACTGTATACTCATTTACACTAGTGCGCAATGGCCATGCCCAGCGTCCTCTTGCACTGGTGTCTCTCATATTTGACCTGCCTTCTTGTAATACCACTCTTTACTATCACCGTGACGTGTAGTTGATACACTACGCGACTGTCTGATACACTCCACATTGCGTGCAAAGTGCGTGGCACAGCACGTGTTGACGGCAATCACAACACACGTTTACGTGTGTGCAATACACTAAACCATGCGGGCAAAATGTCATCATGTTATGAGAACGAAGATGGGTCGCCGCAGTCGCTTCAAAAACACTGAATGTGTTTATAATCTATAGCAGGCTCCTGCCTGCGAGTACATCCCCTACGAGATCATGTGTTCCAACTGCACCCATTGATGTTGAAAAGCGCGCTCAGGCACGGCAGTGCTGCAAACAGCTCCTTGCTTATGTCAGACACTGCTTGGTTGGCTGCGGACACCTCCAATACCCAGCCGCATGCTGTCTTGCTCCCCCCCCCCCCCCCCCCCCACCCGC
Organism: Tetraselmis striata; assembly: GCA_006384855.1. Taxonomy (NCBI): domain Eukaryota; kingdom Viridiplantae; phylum Chlorophyta; class Chlorodendrophyceae; order Chlorodendrales; family Chlorodendraceae; genus Tetraselmis; species Tetraselmis striata. The sequence continues at coordinate 208,897 of VCJN01001596.1, forward strand.
TTGTCTTGTAGAGTGCATGAACTATGTGCACACGCGAGTGGAAACAAAAGACCGTGCTGCTCCTCTGAACAATGTGGTCAGGCTCTTGTTCTGCTATGTCAATCTCTGCTTGCTTGAGAATTATGATAAGGAGTGTTGAGCATAGTACGGGATGTTCTGGTAGATGCCATTCAGGCTGACTAAGCAGGGTGCAGCGACCGCAGCAGCACCCCCAGCCGATGATCTAGAGTGATGCAAGGGGGCTAGAATTGCTTATGTAATCATCCCAGCAACAATTTCTTGGACATATCCGATGCGATGTGCAAGCTCAGTTACGCATTCAGCACACTCAAGCAATATAATACTCAGCAGTTATCTTTCACACTGGGGTGATGCAAAATTGGTGGGGTAGTAATTCATAGCAAATATTGTTTTTGGAAATGACAGTATTCCACTTGCGGCAGCGTTACTTGTATGGTCGAAAATGTGGGATACGCACAGCGTACGTACCGAGCAGAAAGGCGTACATTTCAAATCCTCGTCCGTGATACATTTTTGAAGTATTTGTGTATTTTAAGGATATGGAAATTTGTCCTGCCGACTTGAAGAATTATAGGTATTGACACGTAGTTCAAATACGCCACTTACAACATCTTTTCCCTTTATTTTTTACAGGTTTAGTCTCCCCGTTTTGCATAGGGGCAGTTCGCATTGATTTGAGATCCTTGGGTATAAAAGCCTAAAGTACGTCTAATATTACGCACGCTGTGGATTCAAGTGGGGACCCTGCGCTACACCGTCACATTACAGACGAGAGAGAGAGGGGGGGGGGGGGGGGGGGGGGGGAGCGATGGATGAGGGTGATAGGTTTTCAGGCGACAGCTATGTCTGATTCTCTATCAATCAGCCAAGGTACCAGTGCCGGCGCAAATAAATGAATAGAATCAGGCGCTAATAGTAAGAACAAGCCCTGCTGTCGTGATTATACCTCCTCAGCTATAAAAAAACACAGTGTTAATGAGGCGAGAACATTCTGCCGTCGCCTCGACTCTGGGAATTGAAATGCGGGTTCTTACTTGCACAAGTCCGCCGGCTTCCGCACCCAGGTAGAGGCAGCATCCTCAGAGATCATTGAGCGCACCTGTCTATCTTTATGCACGCGCTACCCCCCCCCCCCCCCGCCCCCCCCCCATCTCTCCCACCTTTCCTCTGCCTGCCGCATTCCCATGAAATTGACCCGCACAAGGAGCTGTGAGCCGGCGGACAACCACGTCAGCCAGGGGCTCTGGGCCGCGTGGGCTGGTTGATGGCGGCTGGTTCGCTTTGGCAGCAGTCATTCCTTGCATCCATGGCGGGGGCTTGCGCCCGGATGCTCGACCAGATTGCTGCGGGGGCCCGTGAGCCAAGGAGAGACAGAGAGGGAGACAGCTAGTCATTGTGGGGGGTAGCGGGAGAACGCAAGGTGGTTTGGGGGGCATTCCCGAAGTCCTATTGGGTGTGTCGCTACAGCCCTGTGATGGTGGGGGACGGGCGAGGGAGGGACACGCAAGACACATCCTGGAAAATGAAACCCCCGGAAGACAGCGAAAGGGGGGGGGGGGGGGGGGGGGGGGGGTTAACCCCCCGCCTGAGATGATGCCGTGGCATAAATATGGAAGGAAGAGTACACCACATGCATGAGATGCCAGAGTTTCGAGTTTCGACCTGCAAGACATCCTACATACTGCTCAAGCCTGCGCCTGGCTTTCGAGTTCGCTGTTTCACCGCCCAGGGTATGACTGGGGACATGGCAAGCATGAGCTGCCGGCGTCCCTGTGGCCCGGCATTAACGGCCTGAGAACTACGGCTCTGTACAATATCCCGTACTCGTAGCTCGGAGCACGCCAGGCCAAGTCCCGTATCACTATCCTAGACAGTCCTGTCGTGGCCCGCAGCCGACTTGCCCTGCCGCCGGCGTATGCTGGCCTGCACGCTGAGCAGCGCCGGCTTTGCGAAGCGGCTCGCCAGCATGGCGGCGCCCATGCAGGCGGCACCGAGGAGGAAGCCGCCAGCCTGACCCAGGCCCGGCGCAGACACGCTGGGCTCGGCCTCGTCCTCCGTGACCTCGCCCATCATTTCCTGCACGATGGTGTGCTCAGCCACTGCCTGCCTCGTAACAGTGCCGCATCCACCACTGTTGACAACAGGGGGCATTGAGGCGGTCCTGGCATTCAGGGTGCGCACCGGATCAAACTCGGGCCGCAAAGCCATGGGGCGCGCGTGATACTTCGGCATGTTGACGACCGCCGCGCTCTGCTCCTCGCCAGCCTCCTCCTCCTGCTCCTCCTCCTCCTCATCCGGCTTCAGCAAGGCCCTGCCCAGCCACACCCCGTGTCATTACGTGACCGGCAAGGCACAGCGTCAATCATGTAGCACTACAATGCAGATCCTGGTTGCGTCGGCGCCTCACCCGATGGCCTCGTCCCAAGACAGCGGCTCGAGCCCGTCCGCTGTCTCGACCGCCTTCTTCTTGGCATCTTTCATAGTGGGGAAGCGGTTGTAGCTCTCGCACGACAGCCGACTGCGCTCGTACAGGATGAGGCGGCCGCTCTCCTCGCCCACCAGCAGGTGCGGCCCCACCGTCTTGCCGATGCCGGTGATGGGGGTGACGGCGCCGTCCTGCGCCCCGATGGCGATTGGCACGCCATCGAAGTGCATCACCTGCGCCAACATCCATCCATGTAGGGGAAAAGTCAGAACCCCTGTGCGCTCACACACTCGCAGATGCCTCGCGACAGGGAGCGATGATGGGAGAAGGACGCTGCGACTCTCTTCCTGCTTACCTCGGGGTACTTGAACACGGGCATCTTGCCAGCCTCCTGTTTGACGCCTCGGAGGAACAGGATCACGCTGGACGGAAAGCCCTGCAAGCAGTTCAGGCAATGCATCCTTCAGTTTGCCTTCAGCTGCGGATGCCGACGGATCTTGCGAACAGGGAGCAGCGAGCTCGTGGCGGACCTGGGAGGACGGCAGACCAAGGTCCGCGTCCGGCACCGAGGCGTGTCGCGGCACGCTGAGCAGCAGATCGAACACGTTGTCGAGGTCCCAGTCCACGAGGTTGATGTGGATGCGGCCCGTGGCACCGCCTGCCAGAAAGTGCGTCCGGATGGGCTTGCCGGTTCGCAGCCGCACCTTGCCTGCGTCCTTCAGGTTGTAGTCGTCGATGCGGTAAAAGGCGTGGAGGTCGTCCGCGTCGTCGATCATGATATACGTCTGCCTCCCATTGACCTGCGCCGTACCGTGGTAATCAGGACACACGCTGATCGATGCCGTCTCGCTGCACCGCATGTCCGCTCTGCAACTACGATGCACAAGGCAGCGGGTGATCACCTTTGCGATGCCGGGCTTCACACGCCACGGGCCGTGCAGCTCGAGGCCATCGTTGTACAGCGGCTGCCCAGGCTTGAGGCGTGGGCCACCTTCCGAGGCACGGCCGAGAAACACGGTGTGCTTGGCGGTGCCATCTGTCATGACGATATCCAGGGTGCCGTCGCCGTTCCAGTCGACCACAGTAGGGCAGGTGTAGCCGTACCGCGACTCTGCGGGCCCCTCAAGCGCCTGGTAGCCTGGTTGCACCTGCAGGGCAGCCGCAGCACAGGGTCAGTAAAGCGGCAGGCGACGCACCCTCCGAGCTGTAGGAGATGTGCAGCCTACAAGGATGGGGGGCAAGCAGCCAGGATGTTCCCTGTGCAGCCAGCCACCCACCTGGATGGTGACACCCCCGGCTCGCAGGGGCTCCCCCGGCAGCCATGCCGGCAAGCGGTTGGTCCCAACATTCCTGAAGAACAGGATGTTGCCGTACGCATTGCCGCTCACAATGTCGATGCGCCCATCGCCATCCCAGTCGACGGCGGACGGCACCGGGTTCTTGCCGGCGTATAGCTTCCCCTGAACCTCCGTGATCTGAGCATTGGGTGATGCCCGGCGAGTCAGTCAGAAGATGGTTGGGGCAGGCACGACCTGCCCGGTGCTGGCTGAATGTGTGGCTGCACTCTGGAGAGTGACTGCAGCACCATCTATTCAGGAGGGGAAGGGGGGAGGGGGGGCAGAAGGGGGGGGGGGGGGGGTCGCTGGAGGAGGAGGGAGGGCCTGGCGGCAGCGTACGTGCAACGGTGGGTAAAACATGGGGACGGTGCCTGACTCGGAGGTGTGCATGAAGAAGCGGTAGAACATGAGCGAGCCTTCACCGCCCACAACCAAGTGGTTTAGCCCGTCCGGCCCTGGGTACATCACCGGGGCGCTCCTGGCGAAGCAGGTAGCAGCGAGGGGACGATCAGCCGCTGGGCGGCCGCTGGCTTGCAGAAAGGCGTTGCGGTGGAGGACAGCTATGCGCTTGTTTGGGTGTGTGGTCCGTGTGTTGTGACAGTCCGGGAGGGCGCTCACCGGGGGTAGGGGTGCTGCAGCACTGCGCCCTGTTGCCCAGTGAGCGGCTGCCGCCCCCGCAGGGCCACGGCATTGTCAGCCAGGTTGCGCATGTAGTAGAGCATCCCATACGCAGAGCCCACAACAAGAGAGCGCTCCGGTTCGCCCGTTACGTTGGTCATCAGGGTAGTTAGCCCGCAGTACCCGTACTGGATGTCGTGATCCGTCGCGGTGACGCGCCGCGCCTGCAGGGGCGTAGAGCCAACCTCAGCCTACGGCCAGGTGGCAGCCCACACTGTTTGCAACACGCAGAGTAGCAAGGAAACCCGCACCGTGGTCGTCGGCGAGTCAGTGAAGCTCTTCAGCCTGACGCTGTACAGCGCGCTGTGCAGCCAGCCGCCGCGCCAAATGCCCGCGGAGTCGCGCGACGTGTAGTGCGCGTCACTGTCGTGCACGTTGTACTCTGGGTCCTTGTACGCCAGCTGCTTGATGAGCTCCTCCTTGTTCTCCTTGTCCGCGGGGGGCTGATGGAGCCGTGTGACAGAAAGCGGGTCACCCGCCAAGCCGCATCACCCGGCAGGGCTGCCAGCGCCTCTTGTGGCAAGCAGGGCTCCCGTGGGCGCTCACCTTGTATGGCTTATGGTCTGGGATCTCCATCACCAGGTCACCGCCCCCAGCAGGTCGCGGAATGAATGCGAGCCCTGCAGGGGGGCAAGCGCAGCGTGAGCACTGCCGCACCATCCATGCCATGCCGCCCTTTTGCAATCCCCCCCCCCCCCCCCCCCCCCCCCCAAACATATGGCATGTGGTATATACGGCATACCATATGCCATAGTATATACATGCCATGGTATATATGGCATATATGGTATATGGCCAATGCTATGGTATGCAAGACCGACTCCTGCCAGGTTATGCTGCATCTGCCCGCTAGGGTGGTGGAGGTACATGCGCAGCCTGGAGCGGGTGCATGGCTCTCACCAATCGGCGGGTTGGGCAAGCCCTGGATGTGCAGCTCCTTGCGGCGTGTGAAGCCGTGGGAGGTGCGGTCGTAGTAGGTGTGAGCGATGATGGAGGCCTCCACGTGCCAGAAGCCGTGGATGGTCTCCCCGGCCTCGAGGATGCTGCCCACGGGCGGGAGGAGCCCCTTGTTGGTGAAGGGGTGCGTCACCTGCAGGCGCCGCCTGAACTTGGGCACGCCCCGCTCTGCAACCAGCGCACGCAGGCCTGCTCAGCATGCTGCGGGAGCGCGCCCAGATTCCTGTTCTGTGATGCGCTCGGCGCGGCCACCCTGTGCGATGTAACGGTGCTGTCAGATGAGTGAATGGTGGATTCACGAAGCTGGGGGACACACCATCGAGCTCGAGGAACTCATACAGGAAGATGCCCTGCTCCAAGCTGTTCTTGCTTGTGACCACAAATAGGTCAGGGTACGTGGAGCTGAATACATGCGCAACGCCCACAGGCGTACTTGTCGCGCCCGCCGCAAGGGGAACCACCACCTTCCCCGTCGAGAACTGAATTCGGGGAGAGACAACAGGATGCGGCTCAGGCATCTGTGAGGTGGTGAGTGGCAGCAACATGGCAAGGCAGTCAATGTATCAGAGAAACTGCTGCCCAGGGGCGAAGTGCTATGCGCGTCCGGCTGTATGCCCCCCTGGGTATGCCCCCCGCCCATGTCTTTCTGTCGGTGGAAGAGCGTAAACCTGATGTCCAGAGTCCTCCTCACTGTAGAAAGCGGCTGAAAGTGGCCTGAATTCACAAGAAAGCGAGAGCTCCGTGTCAAGGCCGCATGCATGTCATTGTGTTGTCGTCCAAAGGGGCACAGCGCACTGGGCACACCTGCCACTCTCCGGTGGGGAGCTTTCCAGCTCGGCGGTCCACGCTGCACTGCAGAGGAGGGCCGCAAGCGTAAGGCGCAGCAACATTGCCGCGTCACGCGGACACGCTGACCCTGTGGATGGTAGTATCTGTGGGCGCGGATGCTTCGCGAACGGACCCCGCCACCGCCGCTTGGTACTCTCCAACATTTATCGCCGCGTATTCAGCGCGCCGCCATCCCGCTTTCGGGTATAGTGCTGCCTCTGCTACCACAACAGCGGATAGGGGCAAGCTGGCGACTCCTGTGGGCGCCGTGCCATGCAGGCACAGACGTATGAAGTCCACCCAGCTGCCTGGCCCCAGGGGCCGGGTTGCGCTAGGGGCAGGCAAGAGCAGTGCCGTCAGCGAAGGAACTGCTGCATCGCGGTCGCCCGCCTTGATGACTGCTTCGACGCGTCCCACCGCGGGCAAAGCGGGTCGCCCTCTGAGCGCCAAACTTTATAGGCGGATATACCCTGGCCCATCTGAGTGTGTGTGCTAATTGTGGGGGTTACCTACCGGTTCCTTGCCGACAGCGCAACACGATGGCGGGCGTAGTCCGCGGTATTATCAGCCAACCGCTCACGCCGGCCCGCCCCGAGATGTTACTGTGCTGGGGACCAACAGCATTTTAACCGAGACCTGAGCTCCGGCTGGCGGATCCGTTGCCCGTCCACGACGTTGCCGAGCGGGAAAGGTGAACGAACCTACTCGGGGCCAGCAAGTTCGATGTCGTTCTGCAAGTTCTGGGGCTGTCGTCGTTGTAGCTGTGCATCGAGATGATGGCTCCTTGTAACTCGGGCGCTCTGCCAGCACCCGTACTCGTATAGTCATCACAGTGGCGCGTAGACGCGCCGAGGCCGGTGGAGCAAGGGGGGCCGGGGCGAGGGGGGGGGGGGGGGGATCAGTCCCATCATCAGATTCATTGAGATCGCGTTATCATTTATTTATTTACAATCGCGTCGTCCATATATAAGGATTACGCGTTACTGCAGTTACGTATCGTCTAGCATGTGGGGATTGGTCGCTGTATCAATGAGGATTATAATATTATTATTAATTACATCAGGGCTTTCACAAATGCGCACTACAAACAGAACTAACAGCAATTATGAAAGGTTGCCAGCAAAAGAGAGACATGAGCATGAAGACAAAGTCGAGCAGGAGGCCAGGGAGCCAAGAACCAAGGAGGAGCCAAGGGAACCACGAAGTCGCTTAGCTGCCAGGAACCAAAGGGACCACCGCCCCGGGGTCGGATATCAGCCGCGGCGAGGACGCTTGCAGCTAATGAGGATTATAATAATAGTCGTCCCATGGGGAGCCGGAAAAAGGCGTTAAGGATCATGTATAGTGTGGTTAAGGAACCGAGATCTTCGGAAAATCGGTGGGCGGGCGGGCACCGTTTAATCCACTTTGGTGTATTCAGTTTATCGCCTGGAATACTGCTTTATGTATTGTTGTCAACCGACGAGTCATCCACCTGGCAGCCAAGCAGACGCCGCCCGCCGCAAACCATGCCGAGCGCGGCAAATAGCACCAAGAATATAAATTGCACCAAGTACTTCAATTGATTTACGTGCTAATCCGCTGCTCTCCGCCGCCCGGATTGAGTTGCTCTTAGGGCTTGCCATCTCTATCTAACTATAGCATGGACACAAGTGTGTATTACACCTCCGGCTACCCGCCTTCCTATTATGTTTTTGTCCCCGCCTTCTTCCGTTGCAGCCTTGGGTTGCCCCGCGTGTCTACTATCGCCGGCTTCGCGGCTTCTCCTTCTTCCGCGCCCAGTTCGGCATGTATAGAGCCCCAAAATTGAAATTAAGAGTTAAATTGATTTACAACGTGCTGACTTGCTGCTCTTCGATCACTGCCCAAGCCGAGTTGCTTTTAGGACGTGCTTGATCCAACCGCTGTGGGAACCCTAGGGATTACGGATTCATCTTCCGGCCTTCCTCCTTTTTGCACGCACCCCTCATCCTTCTTTCATCCCGCTTGATATTGGTCGCCCCCCCCCTGCCGTAGCGGGGGGGTCGTGTATGGTGATCTGCGGAAGCTTGTATGTCAACGGTGGGTGTGCGTGTGAGGTTTGTGGGAGGTACTGGGGTTGGACATGGCAGGTTGGAGGGACTGTCGGGATATGCGGAAGAGTGTATGTAGCCGTCCGATTAAGCAGTGTCTGTGGAGTTTTCTACATAGGCGGATTGCAGCGGCGCTGGGAGGTGGAGGGGGTTTGTCCGGAGGTTGCTTCTTGGGGCGGAGGACCGTGAGGTTATGGATGGCTTCTACTAGTGTGACTTTGTGCATGGTACCGCTGCCGCGGCTGATGGTGACGGGGATGATTTCAATCGGACACTGCCAGCCTTGTTGACGTAGGGCGTTCACCATCATGTGTTGGTATTTTCCGCGGATGGATGAGAGCGTGTACGGTGGCATGATTGAGATCAGTGCAGTATTTGAATTCGATTATCTGTGTTTTTTTGTCAACTATGCTTGGATCGCTGCTGGGAGATATGGTTTCGGTGCCCGGGTCCTAGTCGAATCCGACGGCGCGTACTGCGTCCGGCTTGCAGTGTTTAGGGCGGAGGTGGGGGGGGGGGGGGGGGGGGAAGCATGGTCGTGGGGAGGTGCTTGGGCGGCGCTGGGATCTTCAGTTTCCCCTTCTTGGGTGTCCGCTAGGCGCGGTCAGCCTTGCGTCGGCCTCTCCGAGATCCGCCTAGGGGTGGGGAGGGGGTCTGTACGACTCGGACGGGGGCATCTTACTCGCGAGGGCTGTTCGAAATAAAATCGTGTTCTCGTACCTCGGTACGACCCGCGACCGACCTGCATAAAATCTGGCGTACCCCCTACCCGTATGTGTTCCACATGTGAATCACTAGAATCCCGGCCTAGTACAGCGGAGTGTTCGGCGGCGCCTTGCGGCCGCTCCGTTCGGAACACCCGGGAAGCCCTCAGCCGTCCCGCGAGAACGGGCGAGGGCGGCCAGCGCGAGGAGACAAGAGCCCGGCACTTAAAGGCGGGGCGGGCGTTCGGGGCGGAGAGGCCGGGCATGGCAGCGACTCCGGGGCCAGAAGAAATGAGCCGGAGTGCCCTGAGGGAGTCGCAGCCATGCATGCAGCGGGAGGAGTCAGCTTGCAGTCAGCTCGGTCTGACCATGGACGGGCGGCTATAGCGACGAGGCGCGATGTGGAGGCGAGCGGCGCGCGGGCGAGCATGACCGGCATGCCGACCGCGGAGCGACGACACGCGGACGGGCGGGTGGGGGGGGGGGGGGGGGGGGGGGAAGAGGTGCCCACCTTTCCCCCTCAAGACCCCCTTGGGGATCCTACCGCAAGAGCTCAGGCGGGCGAGATGGAGGCAGCATCGGCGGACCGCGGCCGAGGCCGGCGGACCGCCACAGCCGGCGTGGTGGGGCGATCAACGCCGCGACCTGCGGGATATTTTCAGCGATGGTGGCAGGTGGAGCCAAGACGCACGACAACCGAAGATTGCGCGGTGCCGGTGCATTACCAATGTACTGGAAAAACCTTGTCGGGGGTGTGGCGAGTACTGCATTCGTAATCCCCGTACTGCCAATTAGCGGTAGTAGCTCGTACTGGCGACTACCTGTAGTTATCCGAAATAACATCACAGCTATTGATCACGTGATGGAAGGAGGCGGGGCTTGGAAACGAAAGGGAATGGCCGGCGGAAGCCTGAGCTGCAATTACGCTATATGTCTTCCCTACTATGATTAGAGATGGCAGGCCCTAAGAGCAACTTAAAACCCGACTGGGCGGTGGAGAGAAGCAGACTAGCACGTTGTAATCAATTTCAATGTTATTAGGCGCGGTCGGCGATGTTGATGCGCACGGAACCGTGTTTTTGATTTTGTCGCGGTTAGGTCGGAGATCAGCGTGTCTCTGTTGGGGGGGAAGAAGTCGGCCACATGTTTGCTGCCCGCATCCGTGAAAAGTACGTGCCTGCGACCGCCGTTCAGGGCTTCCAACTCGTTGAGGAGGAGTTTAAGCGTGTTGTTGTGTCGTATGTCTTAAAGCTGGCCATGGAGGGGCAGTTGCCTGCCATATAGCCGTTGTTAGTGGGGTCTTTGCCGCATTTCATGCATGTGAAGGACGGCTGGCTATTGCGTCTCATTCGGCTTGAGTGTGTTTGCCACATGAATTCCAGCCTATGGATTCTTCATGGTGGTGATATCCGAGGGGGTGACGAGGTCCGGCATTGCACCTGTGGCCAATGCTTGGTCTATGAGGTGGGAGTGTAGAATTTCGTCGGAGGCGTCGCAGCCTTTCTACGCGTTGGCGTGTTTCCGGAGGGCGGTTTTCAGGTTTTGGGGGGTGTAAGTGGTGGTAACGTCGGCGCGCCTTGGCATAGGGTCAGCCACGCGTCATCGGCCGGTCCGGGATTTGCGCCTACGGTTACGATAGTGAAAGGTGGGATTGTGCCGTTGGCTACTTCACCGGCGGTGGTGTCGGCTTGTTCGTTGCCTTCGATCGCAATATGGGCTTTGAATTTATGGAGGATGGTTCGGAGTCCCAAATCCGCTCAGTGTCGGAGTTGGCGTACTATGTGCCGGCGGCGCCAGCAAGCGCTATCGGGACTACGAGTAGTATTTGAAAATCCCCCGTAGCAGGGCTCCCCGGGCGTCGTAGGATCCGCCACAACCGGCCACCCCGCTCAGCCCCCTGCCGCACCCGGCCGGGCACGGGTCTTAGGGGTTACTAGCGCCCACTAAGTGGAGGTGGGGGTGGTGCCCCCAGGCGTGCCGCACCCAAGATCCTCCGCTCATGGTGGACCTCTGCCTGGCGGTGGGCGCCAAGGTTATGTGTTTGGTGCAGACGTAGAGATCGGCCTGGGTTGCGGTGATATGGGGCCACTTTTCTTGACGTTGTGCATGATTGATTAATGCCGACGGACAGGCGGCCACAACGGCATGGCGCGCGGCGGCAGAGAACGGCGCGCATGCGAGTAGGACCGGCCTGCCGCCCGCCACGGAGCGACGACACGCGGACGGGTCGCAGAGGGGGGGGGGGGGGGGGGGGGGTTGGTGCCCGCCTTTATCCCCACCAGTCCCCCTTGGGGATCCTACCGCAAGAGCTCATGCGTAGATCGGGGAGGGCGAGGACGACGAAGACGATGAATTACATGAATCCTGGCGCGTCCCCTACTCCAACTCTGACGACAGCTTCCAGTTCCCGTTCTCACACCCATGGCGTGCCCGCCACTTCCGCTCTCAACCCATTCCCGCCCCAATTCAACCTCTATGCCTCCCTTCACCCGCATTCCCAACCTCAGCGGCATTGGCGGCTCACGAGATGCGGGGGGGATGGCGGCGGCGACCGCATCGATGCATCACCCGGCCCGCCCCGCGTTTCGGTCAGACCGGGTCCAGACGGAGCAGAGGCGTGACGGACGTGCGGTGTAACAGGGGCGCCATCACGAGATGGCGGTAGCAATGGCGGACCGCGGCCGAGGCCGGCGGCGGGATCGCCAAAGCCGGCGCGGCGGGCGCTATCAACGCCGCGATCATTCAGGATATTTTCAACGATGGCGGCCGGTGGAGCCAAGAGCAGCACGGCGACCGTAAATTGCGCGGGGCTGGTGCATTATTGATGTACAAGAAAACCTTTTCAGGGTTGGGGAGAGTATTGCATTGGTATTCTCCGTACTCCCAATTAGCGGTAATCGCTCGTATAGGCGATTGCCCGTAGGCATCCGGAAATATCACCGTTGCAAATCACGTGATGGAAGGAGGCGGGACGTGGAAACGAAAGAGGGTGGCTGAAACCTTAAGCTGTAGCTAAACTATAATGGTTAAAGATAGTGGGCCCTAAGAGCAGCTCACTTTGAGCGGCGGAGAGCAGCACGCTAACATGTTGTAATTACTTTCGATTCCAATTGTTGCCGACGGGTTGTGGCGCTCGACGGCCGTGGTGACGTCATGATGGGGGTTTGCGACTTCATTATGGGGTACGAGCACCGCAGTGTCGGACTGGGGGCTGCCACTGTATCGCCCTGTCGATGGTAGATTAGCAATGCCGCTATAGTAGTACCATTGTTTAGATCGCTTAGGTATACTAGGTAATCTAGATTTGCGCTCATCGCGCATATGGGCCTCATTAGCGCGCTGCGCGCGCCTAGGCTCGGAGCTCGGAGCACGCAGTAGTGGAGCTCGGAGCTCGGAGCACGCAGTAGTGGAGCTCGGAGCTCGGAGCTGGGGGCACGCACATCGCGGAGCGCCTCAGTGCTTGTAAGCACTTCTTTATTTCCAGCAACTCATCGCCTCACCCTCCGCCTATCCACTCACGCACACAAAAGAGCCAAAGTCAAATTCCGCGCTCTACACGCCCATGAGGGTGATCGGGTTTCATAAGGATTGTTTATAGACTGCCGAGGTATGTCTAGTCTGGTTGCATGTTTTAAAAGCTAGCCATGAAATTCCGGGCACACGAGTAGCCCACAAGATGGGGGATGGGTGTAGTGCGCATGAAGCGCGTGCTACAACAAAGGAGAGTGGACCGTCGCCTGCCGTGAAGGCAGGTTGTTACCCCAGCTGGCCCCACGTGTATCATGCGCGCGGACTTGTGCGCCTTAGTTACGGAGCCGGCCGGTTCAACTCGTAAACGGGCGGAATAGGAAACCCCATAAATAAACTAGCTTAGATAAATTGACAAGGAAAGTTTGGTTTGCCGACGTAGAAAAGCCGGGCGAAGCATGCCAACGGGTGGTTCATGGGCAGGGATGTGAGAGCGATGTGATCAAGTAGGTAAGAATGAGATCGCTATTAGAATACCATGACACCGGGGATGTAGTAATATACTGCAATAATTTTGACGGATATAACAACAATGTGCATCCAATCTAGTATCGGTCGTAGGTTGTATCAAAGGCATATGGGCAGTAACAGGTGGACATCCAAACGGAAATAAGAGCACTTTACGTTCCCAATTATGTACGGTCACCTAGCAATTTAGACACAACACCTCCATAATGGTACGTTGTCGTCAAATAGCGAAAATGTGCCATACTTGACACGCTTCGCAGTAGATAAATGTTATGTATACATACGGGATTCGGGAGATGTACATTTGTTCCGCCTGTCAAAAAAGGTTTTACGTGGGTACGATCAATCGCGAGAGCCCCGCTCTCCCCGTGCTTTAATGCACCCCTGCCGCACCACCACGTCGGCGAGCAGAGCGCCATGGAGCGTGCCATCTCGCCGGTGAGTGGAGGGGAAAGCAAAGTCATAAGTCTCCACGGTAAACTGAAGTCCTTACTCGTGATAGGCCCATGTGGAGCCTTTGACCTGCAACGCTAAGGGCCCATGTAACAAATGTAGATCCAAACGGAATCGGGCATCGGGTGACCGGCATTACAAAGCGCCCCCAACCCTCCCCGACCGGAACTCTGGCTTTGCTCGGTCCTGGGTCCATGAAAGCCTAATACCCTTGGCTTCGCATGGTGGCCCTTTCGTGGCCGTCTGTTTTGGGTTCGGCTGCCGGTGGACGCGACTACATGTAGTAGCGCTCGTTAATTCCCACTTTTCGACACACCCATATGAACGCCCACGATTCATCCCCTCGATGGTAGAAAGCTTTAACTCAATATCTGTTGCTTCCATCAAGTCGCAATCCTGTGAGATGGCTGCTAGTAGGGCCACTCACAACGAGGTTTAAAGCTGCGCGACGGTGATGCATGCAGTTTGCATAACCGAATGGCCAGTCGCTATGCGACAGTCTCAACAAGATAGAGGCTCAAAGACAAACAAAGGTGGGTGTGCAGTGGTGGTGCAAAGGCCAGAGGCTACAGTGTTTTTGGAATAGAACAATTGTTACAAGTTGCCTCTGGCCTTTGCACCACCACTGCACACCCACCTTTGTTTAGCCTCTGGCCTTTGCACCACCACTGCACACCCACCTTTGTTTGTCTTTGAGTCTCTATCATGTTGAGACTGTCGCACTGGTTTCGGAGCATTATACAGTACATATACTCGTAGTCTCAGGTACACATTGTACTAGTACACACAGGTACTAACTCGTAGTATATCATACTCGTATAATTGTCACAGCTACGCTCGAAAAACATTGCTTGACTAGCCTTGACTCAACCGCTCACGCGCGCAATTGAGCCAAAGCCCGGCCACCGCTCTCGGCTCGAGCATGGAGGGGGGGGGGGGGGGGGGGGGTAAGACAGGCATGGCCGTTCATACTCTAGTCTTGATGTGGTATCGACGCTGTCCAGTGGGATTTTGCGAGGGCATGGTGGGTCGGTGGGTCATCGCGGCTGCGCAACCTCCCGCCGAGCCAATACCCCACCATCGGTAGCCTCCCTTGACAAACGTCGACCCCTAGAGTAGACAAAGGTCCGGGATTCCTTTGTGGCGCCCGCTTCTCGCCACCGAGGTGGTAGTGGCTTTGTGCGGGTTTGTTGGGGATGGGGGGCACTGCTTTATCTTGGAAAGTTGTACGGGTACGTGACGCCGTACGGATCGGTAGGTAGATGACGGATTATTATCCCTTGTGAGGACGGTGCCGTAGATACGATGGTAATTTTACATCACGGTAGTCGTGCAAAGCCACAAACCCTCCGCCAGTATGCTATGGGCGGGCAACTATGACTATGAACGTACTAATGTGCTTACGCTCATCTGTAGAGAGCCCGACTGCCCGCTACATGTACATATGCTCCAGTTGTTGTGTTGGGGCGCGCATGTAGCGCTCATTATATGGCCCGGCCTCATTATTGACGACGGTGTATATATAAATGCGCATGATGCCAGCGCCCCGCCCTACGTGTGAGCGACTCCATCGATAGGCACCGAACAATTGGCAGACAAAGCACGCGACTTGATAGACGACGGACAGCTCCACAATTACGCGGAATTTGCCATTTGGAGGCAATAGCTAGCGGCTGAGAATTTTTTCAATAACAATCATGCGAGAATATACTTACTCAGATCGGAGATTGAGGACATGCTGGCTGCCACCTCTAACATGATCAGTCTGCCAACTATCTCGGATCCATCGATGCGAATAGGTGTTGACGAATGATACCGACGCAACTCCTTCTTAAGTACGGTCCCCCGAGTTTATCGGTACGGATGACAACTGCACTGCAACTCGTCATGATAATCAGGTGATAATCGTCACGGATGTAATCCTTCATATCCTTATTAGCAGCTATTAAGGATTAATTCTCTATGGCAGATTGGCAGCGCGCCAGCACTTCAATGTGCTCGCTTCAGCGCAAATGCGATATCAATACATGCATGTATATGCTGTATGTAAAATATATATATGTGTCATACATATATTACGACGCTGTAGGAAAAAGCATCGCGGGCATCTGAGGTTTCAAGTGACAAGAACTGGGCTAGCCCCCCCGAAATAACTTCCATCCGGCGAGTCCCGCGTGATTATCGTCTGACGATATGATGCTAATAACCCCGTCCATCCGCACTAGCAACGAGCGATAAAGAACGTGGGATCCGCCTGATGCTTGTTCACCCGATCGCCGCCCATCATCAGACGCACCCGCACCCGGGGTACTGGTATCAGTATGAACGACTCGTCATTCGTCGCACCCGCGACCCACAGGTACTGGTACAGGGCGGCGGTAGTAGTCTCGCTGTTACGATGAGTGTGGTACTCCTACATTCGTGTGAATCATTCCTTCGCAAAAGCATGGCAAAGAAATCCACCTCGCTCCTAATCCTGCTCCCTAATACGACTATCCATACCCTACTCGTACCTAGTCGTGAGTTGGATTTTCCCGCCACTGCTACCATTCGCGCTCATATTGAATATCGCATTCTACTCGTGCGAAATGCGTAAATTATATACCTTCATATCGTTTTCTTCCGCCTGAGATGACCAAGAAGGTGATGCATACATATTTAAAAAATAAATGCTGTACCGTATATGCTGCAAAGTCGTGAAGAACAATGCCAAAGATAGTGAACAGAATTCGACAGATATTTCGGATATCTTGGACATTTCGCCGAGATATAATCGTAGTAGTCGCTACTACATGTGGGGGTACTCGTCAGTACGCAAGTAGTAGCAGTATAGCGCGCGCACTTTGCCGATTTCGTTCGCGTATTAATCAAGTAGGCCTGTAGCGACTCCAGCAAATCACTCCGTATTATTAGTAGTCGCCGCGAGTCTAGCAACCTACTAAAACTAATCCTTACCGGCGACTGGAATCCTTACCTTTACAGACGGATGTACACCGGTACCTGCATAATGATGCGGGGCCCGGCGGGCGCACGTGCGCGATCAATACGACCACTTCGGCGGGCGTTTGCCTGCTCTGCGGGATGCAAGTACCGCCAATACCTATACTGGCGCCATGTACAGATTACAAATGCAGGCTTTCAGTATTTGGGGCGCGCGCCGTCATTTAACGTACCGGGTAGTCGCTAGTAGAACCTGGTGTAAGGTTCTGGGCCCGCCGCAAGTACAGCGCAACTACTAAGGATGAACCAGTACACTGTAGCAAGCGCGCGCGCCATACGACGAGCGACGGCAACGCAACCCGAGGCAACGCCTCGCCGCTGACAGACCACTGGCCGTCAGCTGATCCACCGCACCCACAAGCCAATTCTACTGTGCGACCGGCGTGGTGACGCTTGGGCAGCGTCAAGCTTTGTACCCGCGACATATACCTCTCAAAGGTGACAGACAACGGTAGCAAACCGCACGACGCCGCGGGTCACCCCGGATGATGTCATGCTGAAACGCCTGTCGCCCTGGAATCGTGTGGCAGCGTAACGCTTTTCCGCCTGCTTTCGGGGTGCAATCATGTCTTGTTTGTCCGTCCAAGAAAGCTTCCGAGGCTCGCCTCCGTGCGATACTGTGCGTTAAGCATAAACCCTGCTCCTCGCTACGCACGCCGTACGCAGAAAAGCACTCTGCGGCAGACAGGCGCAGCTGGGCCACCTGCGCCGCGTGCGGCTTCCGAAAGCAGGGGGGCACTAGGGCCACTCACTCCGGCCGTCCGAGGGTACACGGTTAGAACCGCCCCGACAGTGTTCGTCATCGAACCGAGACTACACCCCATTGCGCACATACTGCGGCGTTGAATCCAGAAATCTACGAACTAGGGGCCGGCTTGGCTAGGCTTGAGCGTCGTTGTGCTCACTGCTCACTGGAGCCTGTCCCGATGTTGTGTGGATCAGCCAGCAGTCGTCGTGGTCTCAGCTTCTACGCCCTCTCCCAAAACACGTGAACTTGTCATAAGCATTAGCCCGTAGCCGATTCAAAGACTCTGCCGACTAGTCAGTCGACTCGCAGCGAGGACGCTGTTGAGGGTCGTTACACAAGCGCGCCGTCGTTCGCCGTCCAAAAAAAAAGCGCTCGTCTTGCTGCAGTCCTGCGGATATCAAGACGACCAGCCTGTGCTTAAACTACACGGCGCACTTCGTTGTGACGAAGAATGGCTCTAAGTCGACTACCCCTCTCTCTCTCTCCAGCACGTAGAGGTACCGACGCCGGGATTCTCGCCTTCTCGGCCCGCCGAAACTCCAAGCTGTTCCATCCGGCAGCCTACTCCTCGCTGCCTGAGAGTTGCGCCACGTAGTACAATACGTCCCTGTAGTTCCCCTCAAGACAGCGGTCAATACTACGCTGTGGCACCACCTTGACTGCGCCGTCATAGCTCCAACCTTGGTAATACCGAGCCGTTTTGCTTCCCGAAACCGCTTCGTCGGGGTGAAGTGATGGGTCGCACGAGCTGATGAGCCTGCCCTGGGCGGTCGAGGTATCAGATGAAGGCGCCTATCGAGGCCGACCAGGACACTCGTTCTGGCGTCGTTAGTCATTTGAATTATAAAGCTGGGGGTCATTTGATAAACAATTCCAAAAATCCTGCTAGAGCACCCTCGCCGCTGTCGCTTGTCGGATGCGGACTTTACGATTGCACTCCCAGGGGAAGCAGTCGAGACGAATGCTGGGCAGCTGGCGTGCAATCCTGACGAAGAGATAGACCCTCAACTAGACCCCCATCCTGCGAGGTCAAGCTTCATATACCAGATGCTACATGATGTGGGGCGGTGGTTTGTGGATGTGGCATCTGTTCTCAATGGCTAACTCGCCTGCTATCGTGTGGATGCCGGTTGTTTCCAGATTCTTTTCCGAACAAAGCTTCAAGTCGGACCAGTTGTTTGATGATTAGCGCCTGGAAGGTTGCCCAAGTTCAGAGGGTCTGATCTGAAGCAGGGGATTCCCATCAGCAATGGCAACAATGATGACGCTACTGATGCCCTCCGGTGAGTCTAGCCTCCAGAGTTCCAATGAGTAATCATCTTTCCTGAACACGTATATTATTGCTGCGACCAAGCTGTATTTCCTACTCTCCTGTACATGTTTATGTTTTGATGGCGCCCATCTGTGGCATGTCGCTCTCATTTGGGCATCTGAAGTCTGACGGGTTGTATGAGACCGTGGTGTTTTGAAACCTGAGAGATGTGCTAATTTTGTGACTTTACTATAACCGTTCTGAGATGTTGTTGAGGAATATACTGGGAGAGGTCTGCAGCAGATATGGCGTCGCGTCGATCCAGACTTATGCACCATCGCGCCATGTTCTCATGTGCTGTGCTCCTGTGTTGAAGGTTCTGACAGCAAGCCGCTGAAGTCAGCGTTGGAGCAGAGGAACATATCCTACCAGACCCCAGAGCACAGCCATCAACAGCTTGCGGACATGGCGACTTCCATTCTGGCTGAACTTGAGGCTGACAACCCAATTTGGTCGGAATCGTCAGACATTCAAAGCAGCCAGGAGCAAATTTCCAGATTCAGTAATCTCTTCACCGATTCTGAAGGTATGTGCGAAACACGATACTGCCATGCACTAAGGCACGTTTATTTCAATAGCTCGCATTTCCCCGATGTTGTTAAATGTGTGAATTGTGACTGCTCCTGCAGAAGTATCTCCACGAGCCTTGCCCGGCTGTACTAACTTTTATCTTTGCCTGTTAGGATACTTGCTAGACCACGAGGAGATTCATCTTGCATGTGAAGGGATTGACATCGACCTGGACAGCTTCTTGCAGGTCTGTGCTACATGTACATGGCCGTCATATGTAGTACCACAGGCATGTCACTGCGGGTGGTTATTAGGAGATTCGAAACACCGCAAGTGAGGCTGATGCTTTGTCCTTTGGTACATAGGAAGGAGACGGGACGCCAGGCACAACTACTACGGGCAATGAACAGAGTCTAGATCGTCTTGGGTCAGACAAATGGCAGAATCCCTATGAGGTGGATGTGCCCGTGCTCAAAGAGGTGGAGCTACCTTCAGCCAACTTTGTCTCCAATGCGGTTGGGCCGGTACATGACTGCCACAGACAGCCGATGTACGATGGGATCAGCAAGGTAAACTCATGCTCCTGAGATCAGCGTTGCCCAGCGGGTGCAAGACATAGACTGAACCTAAAAATGCACTTGCCGTCAGGCATTGTGCACTCTTTGCGATGCGATATCTTGTGTTGTGATTCTAGTTGCAGCCAATGCCATGCAACATTACCTGCATGCTGCCGCAGCCTACTCTGTGATTATGCAGCTTAGCTAACTGCGCCTGTATCTGCTGCCCCCTTCCATTGCAACCTTTAGGCGCTTGTGCCCCAACCATCCTTGGAGGCGACTTTCTTGTGCGCTGAGGAATCTCTGGAAGCGTATGATCTAGGTAAACATATGTATGCGGCCTTGCAACTCTACCCTGTGCGAGGTCGAATCTGCCCCATGTTGTGCCTTCACTCGTAGCTAAATCCAAAAAAATATCTTGTCTATATAAGATGGGGTGGAATGCCTACCATGGACTGGAAACCAAGACATGTGCTACAATCTGGATGCGCCATCTGCTCAGGATAAGGTGAACGCCGATGATAAACCTCGCGCATTGCATTGTATGAAGCACGCATGCGGATCAATAGAGCAGATATGTGCACACAGTCTCGCACTGATATCCCGCGCTGTCGGTTTTTGATCCGGATGCCATGCTACCAACCCGGAGCGCGCAGGAGTCCGTGCCGCACAGCTCGCCAACTGGATCCAAACGTCTTCCTCACAGCCTGCGCAGAGGGCGCTGCTGCTGACCATCCAAGTGCATCAGCAAGCGGCCGGAGTGGAGGCAGCTTGTTCTATTTCCACCCAGAACGTACACCAGTGCCCCCAATTGCATCGGCCCCGGCGGCGGACGGTGCTGCGGTCGCCGAGCGACTGAGCGGTCTTCTGAAGATGAGTGCTTTTTATTCTTCCTCGCTTATGGCCGATGAATACGTCTCGCCAGCTCAGGACGCATGAACATATGGGAACCAGCTCGGATCCTCGGGCACTGGAGCTTGTAGTCAAGAGTACAATGTGAGGAGATTGTGATTGACATGCCTGCGACTGCCACAATTTGACTGCCAGTGTTCAGCACTACCTGCCATGTCTCCTCGGCCTCCTACATGTTGAGTGGTGATTGCGCATCATGACCTCTGCATTCTGTAGCAAGCACTAGACTCAGTAGTGGACTAGGAGATATGGTCACTGATGGTTGTTGTTGCGATTGCTTAGCAAGGCCAACATCACAGGAACAGGAAACAGGAGTCGGGGAAGGATGAGGAGACTGCAGTGCCTGACGGAAACAGATCACCCATAGACACCATCACGGGATCACTGGCAAGCGTCTCCAAGTCCGCTGGCACGGTGGCGGGGACTCTCGCTCCATCACCGACTGAGTCGGGCAGTGCAACCCGCCGTCTGATGACCTGAGTGAGCTGGATCGAATTCGCAATGGTGAGTATAACAGCATATCGCATGGATGCAGTGCGGCATCTTACAATATGCCTGATGAACAATCCTGTGTATTGAGTGCATTGTCCTTTGTGACCGTGCCTGAGCACGCGGCTGTACTTCTGACTGTGCTTGCTTCTGCCCGGCTGCTGTAGTGCTTCGACATGCCAATCCAGGAGGCATCAAAGCTGCTTGGAATAGGCGTCACGGTACTCAAGCGGAAGTGCCGCCAGTACAATATCCCTCGCTGGCCATACAGGAAGCTGAAGTCCCTGCAGAACCTGTACCAGAGCATGAGCAACCTGGAGTGCCAGCACATGGACCATGGTGGAATAGACATCAATAACATCCGGGAAACCAAGCTCAAGCTCTTTGTGGAGCGGGAAAGCATGCGGTGGGACCCTGCCATTGGCCTGAACAAGGAGACGAAGAAGCTGAGGCAGTCCAACTTCAAGTATGAGTACAAGGTCCGTCGGGAGTATCCCAGTAGCAGGAGCGGAAACTCGGCAAGTGAGACGGCAGGCGATGGGAACTTGGGAGAGAACAGCGCATCACACAATGGGCCAAGGCCGCCGTCATCCATCTCGGCAGGCAAGCAGATTGACTGTGGTGCAAATCATGGCAACGCTCATGTGGACAGCGACGACTCCACTGCAGTCAGTGGGGTTACGTGCCCTGACCCGGCCTCTGATCCAGCTCATCAGCAGATGATCGTGCGGCACACGCCGGCAGGAGATGGGGCCCTGCCAGACATCCAATAACTCGATCGCAGCCTTTTACGTCTTTACTCCTGACCGGCCTTGGTTGTTAGTCTGAAGACAGGATATGGCAGAGGAGCATTCTCTCATCGAAGCTCTACTAAGCTGGCAACTTGTGTCAGCGTCTCCCAGAGATATGTACCATCGTACATGGGACAAGATGGGCCCATCTCGATTACTGCAAGCCAGATGTGAGAATAGGTACCTAGATCAGTGTTTTCGTAACTGTCTGCTGGAAGCAGATAGGCGTTGAGGAGCCGCAGGCCTACAGGAGTAGCGAACCTCTCAGAGGAGGTTTATAGCTTGCCACGGCGCTTATAACCAGCCGGCACACCATGCATTTGAAAGTTGTCATATAGATGTTGAAGACTAATAACAATAAGTTGCAAAACCAAAACAGTTGTAATATGTAATAACATAAAATTCTGCCGACAGCAATGACAAGCTTCGCCCTGCCAGTCAATGCTGCCACAACCACCATGCATTGCTGCTATTGCTCATATCATGTATGCATAAGACCCCCCTGACTGACCCTCCTGATGATAATGTGCTATGGTCCCTGGCCAGGGCTTATTACCGGCATAGCGCGCCAGACGACGCTAAGTTATAGTCATCAAGCAAATTGCCGAAGCATTCTGCAAGACGAATTGGAGGCCAGTGACAAAATTTCCAACACTGTTGGATCACCGCCACTGTTGGCGCCCGAAGCCTTGAGGCGTATTATGAATACAAATTAGGCATCATATGGATGTTAAAGATACCTTCTCCCCAAATGTAGGGAGAAGGTGAGAGAGGCAGCAGGGTTCAGGTTATTACCATAGAAATTCTCAAGGTTGGGCCGTGAGATGCTGAGGAGAACTGAAGAATGATTACAAAGCTGTGCTGTGGAGGTGACATATATCTGAGCTGGACAATCGGCTGACAATGCGCATCAGCATGTGGCAAGTAGCGCATCGGGTGAGAGGTACCCAGGTCAGCATGTCTATATGTTACTCGTTGAAGGATTGCTAGGTCTTGTAGGGTTTGATCACCCTCTCACATAATG
The DNA here is from genome assembly GCA_006384855.1 of Tetraselmis striata. Taxonomy (NCBI): domain Eukaryota; kingdom Viridiplantae; phylum Chlorophyta; class Chlorodendrophyceae; order Chlorodendrales; family Chlorodendraceae; genus Tetraselmis; species Tetraselmis striata. The sequence goes on from VCJN01001596.1 coordinate 231,711, forward strand.
ATTCCTCCTCGCGGCAGAAGTATCAGCTTTTGCAGGGTTTTGCAGCGTTTGGGGGGTCTGGTGACACTCTCAGGCAACCAACCAGGAAAATGTGATATTAT